>JANHGB010024018.1:0-31445 GCA_026283785.1 Coracopsis vasa | reverse complement strand
AGAGTGTGGGGGGGGTTCAACTAAATGGTCTTTAAGGTCCCTTTCAACTCAAACCATTCTATGATTCTGAACATCAGATCACAGGGAATGCAGTTGGTTATATTGAAGATGGGTAGCTTATGTACACATTATTGTACACATGTAACAGTAGTTTGTCACTGGGTATTTGTGAATTTTGAGTTGAAAATCACTTAATTCTTCACCATGAAGGTATCTAACCTGATTATGCAATTTAGCATGCAAGTTTTTCTTCCCCTTACCCCAAGGTCACCTGCCTCAGATACTTCACACTTTTCTCTTTTACCAGAAATAGGACAGAGATACTAGAGACATTTTATTTTCTTGAAGAGGCCTGTGCATGGAGATGGCATCCTCCACCTTATTTCCCTGTAGGGTGTCCCATCAGTTGGTCTGGTTGCTCAGTCTGGCAGATATCTGCCACATTCCTGCTGTTGGCAGAGTGGGTTGCAGTGTCCTTGGCGTCATCTGCTGTTCTCTCGATGGGGTCTTTGTGGTCTTCTTGCCACCGAAAGAGATGAGTCAGTGACAAGAGTCCTGCTTGCCATTGTATTTACCAGACCCTATGCTGTTGTCTTCTCATCTTTCTGCATTACTGAGGGTTGGGTTCCTTGGTGGTGCTGGTTTGGTTTTTTATGTCTCCAGTCCTACTGCCTTTTTGCATCTCCCTCCCCTGCCCTCCCACTTGGCAGTTCTGCTGTGTCTGTATGGGACCACTGGCATGACAGATTGTCAAAAATGGTGATAGCGTCTGAAATGTACGAAACCACCTTTTTCAGCAAGTAGGTTGCTGCAGAAGTTACTGTGTGATGGCGGCTGTCTTCATTTCCATTGAACTCTGGAAGAACCCAGAGACTGTTCTGATAGTCAGGCCTCCTGGGAAGCCCTTTTCCTTTCATCCTCTGCCCAGGGAAGATGAATCTCACCCACTGTTACTCTCCCGGTGGGATGCAGGGAATGTGCTTGCAGCCATTCTGGCCATGCCTTTCCAGTTGGTGGATGGTGGGAGTGTTTTGCGAGGCAGAAGGATCTTCTGCTGTGGTCTCTTCAAGAGGCCTCTTATCAAAACACTTCAATCTTGTGAAGGTAGGAATGCTTTCTTTGCTCAGAGGTTAGGCATGGGTGGGAATGGCGTGGCCTAGGGCAGGGAAGCGCTGGATTCCCTAATTCCTGAGTGAGGGAGGGCTCTGGTCATACCCTCTCTGTAGAGCTGTTCCCTGAGCTAGCCCTTCTGGTATCCCCATCCCACACTTGCAGTGATGTTGATAAGGTGACTTGCTTTGGCATAGGATACCTGGGAGGAGGGACAGTTAGGCTGTGATGCTTCCCTTCCTCTGCTGCTTCCATCTCCTTCTCTCCTCTGCCCTACTTTCTCTTTAAGGCAGATTGCCCATCCCTTACCCAGGCCTACAGGTGTTTGCCTTCAGCCCTCCTTTTGCAGCACAGCTCTGAGTGCTGTCTGTGTTCACTGTTTGTGGTCAAACCCGCTTATGATTGAAGCTGTCAGTTGTGGAGTGCTGCACCATTTTACCCCACCTGCCTAATTCTTCATTATCAAGCCCTTCTTTTACCTTCTTTGTGAGAGATTGAAGGGATTAGTGCCCAGCGGCCAGGCTTTGGGAGTACTCCTGTTGGCGTCTGTTGGTGAGGGCTGGCAAGGGGCTGAACTTGTCTAGGCTCCCTGAGCTCTCCTGGGGAAGAGAGCAGACCTGGCTGCACTTTTTCTGCAGTCAGGACCCTACCTCTGGCCTTCAAGGCTCTGCACTGGCTTCTTTGCAGTGGCTGGTTCCTGGTGTGGAGCTATGTATATGGAGAAACGTATGTATATGTGTAGCGTGGTTCCTTCTGTATTTAGATGTCAGATCTTCTGGAATCCCTGATAGCTGGTAAATTCAAGCATCTGAATGAAACAAGATGGTTTTTTTTCCAAATACTATAACAGTTTTTGTGGAGCGCAAATAAATTTAGGCAAGCCCCTCTCCCCCATTTTCCCTTTCTGACTAGATTTTCACAGGGACAGCAGCATTAATTCCTGTCATAAGGGCCTTGCTTGCCAGATTTCAGGTTCTGTGCCAAGGAATAGGAGAACTCAAATAGTTGAAAGAAAAAAGTCTAAAATTTTGCATATAGCACAACCCCCAAGCATTTTCTTTTGCTGCCTCTGCAGAAATAGCAAGACCATTTTGACTTGTTGGACACCACCACAGGTTACCCAGAGAGGTTGTGGCTTCTCCATCCTTGGAGACATTAAAACCCAAAGTGTACGTGGTCCTAAGCAGCCTACTCCAGGTGACCCTGCTTGAGCAGGGGGAAAACTAGAAGGTCTCCAGAAGAACGTTCCAGCCTCAGCCATTTTCTGAATGAAACTTCCTGAAGCAAATCATCTCGAGATGGGCAGTTGGATACGGGGAATTGCAGTTTACTTGGCTAGAGATGAGTGAAGTGGAAAATAATTTAAGACAGATTCACTTAATGGGAAGTGTAGAGAAAAATAAGCTGGTCTGCCAGGCGTGCCCTTAATAAATTCAGGGGAGTCAATAAAAATGTTATGAATTCGTACCAAAATAAAAGGAAGCAACTGACTACACAAACAGTTTAAGCTGCTCTGTAACTTTAATTAGTGCCCTAAATGCATTTTTAATGTACACATTGAAGTTGTGAGATTACTTAAAACTTAGAACCAGGATTCATGCTCTCACGTTTGCATGTAAGGGGCCAATGCTCAAGATCATTACCGCTGATCCTGTAGGAAGAGTCATATGGGCATTAAAAATAGCCAGGACTTGGCTGCTGTTTAGGAGTCATTTTCTGATCATGCTCTGCTCATGGGATTGTAAGCATAAAAAGCCAAATTTACATAAGCAAACTGCTTGATGAACCCTTGCCCTCCCCCCTCCGTTGACCTTTACTGCCTAGTTTGGCTCCATCAAGCTTTTCCAGAGATCTCATTTTTTGGGTTATGTGTCTCTCCAGCAAGAAACCCAAGTTCTTCAAGCAAGAAAGTGGTGTAATTCAGCCACTAAACCTGAGAACTCAAGCAGACAGTCTTCCCTCTCCCATTACTAACCACCTACTCGCAAGACAGCCCTGTGGGGACCAATGTGGACACTGGCTGGCAGCCAAGGCATGTACATCTCCTTATCTTTGCTCATAGCTTGAGTTCATCCCCAAATGGCAGCTGAAAATTCATGTCCATAGTACAAGTTCACATCAGTTTAACCCGTGTTTTGCAACAACACCGCAGGCTTCTTTTTTTTTCTAAAAGCTTTCTATTTCTCAATATTATTCACATATTTTATTTCCTCAACTTATGAGGACGAGCAGGTAGGCTTGTCAGCAGTCTACCTTGGAGATAGAAGGCAAAGGGGAAGTGGCTTGCTGACAGGATATTGCTTACTGTCCGGGCAAGCACAGCATGCAATAAGATGAAAAGCTTGGAGTCCCCTTTGTGAAGTTCAACTCAAAACCAAGTTATAACTTCAGCTCAGTCTCTTCAAAACGTGTCTGTGTAGATATAGCTGGAGACCGTTTTGATGATCGTAAGTCTGCAGCTGAATTAATTGGTGGTGCAGGAAATATATATAAAGCCAGAGATTTACCATTCATAAATCCAGATGTACAAGGTCAAATCTATAGTCTGATTTTTTCTTTTTAATGTTTTGTAGCTAAGGGTTTCCTGATACATCATGCCTAAGCTTGTCAATATTTCTTTAGGTCTTGCTCCTTTAAATAGCTTTGGATGAGTGGAACATCCTGCACTTTTGCAAAGATCTCCTGCAGTCAGTGAAAGCCATTTGTGAGCATTGTCAGCGGAAAGAAGCAAATGTTTTGTGTGTGCTGCACGGTCATAAGCCAGGCTGTGTTTGGGAAATGAGAGTAGTATAGTATTACTGTGTTTGCTTTGGAAAGTAATCTAATCTAAAAGAGCTTGAAACAATTTGCAAATTAGGATTGTGAAAACCTCAGTGTCGTTTTTTTCTTCTTTAAGAGAACAAGTATTTGAACCCAGAAAGAGCAGTAGGCAGGAAGAATTTGGGAGATTCAACCTGGCAGATGTTGCGAGTCATGGGATGGAATTGAGCTAAGCTTTACCTGTTGCTGTGTGAAGGTTAACAGCTGCAATCTCTGTTAGGAGATCCAAATTTCCCAACAGTTGGGTGATGGTGTAACAGGAAGAAGGGTGTGGGCAAAACTACAGAGTGACATATGAGTAATTCAAGACCTCACCTGTTTTCCCATCTGGAGAGCAGGGCTAAGTGAGGAAAGCAGATGGGCAGATTAGAAGTTACAGTTTAAATGCTTAGTTTTGCTGAGCTTGTCTGTATTAAGGGTAATCTTTGGGGATTCGTGTTTGTTGCGTGCTTTTTGTGTTTTTGGATGGATGTTTTTTGAGTCAGAAAACATGATGTCTGGTGTTACTCCTTTTATATGCTGTATCAGCATGGCAGATCTGAACTGTTAGCTTATAGCCAGCAGATGCTAGCAGTCTTTGTGATACTTTACTGTTAATTCACCTGGATGTGTTTTCTTCAATAATGTTCCTAATAGTGAATGAGCTACCTTTTTAATAATATCAAAGAGGTGGAATTACTGTCTCATTTCCATGTGAAAAAGTCTTGGTGAGTATCAAAGGCAGATTTTGACCTTAAGTGATGTTCAGAAGTGATTATGTCAGAAAGAAGAAGTTACGATCCCAACAGTGATTTTTGAAATTCAGTCAACATTATGTAAGTTTCATAAATGCACATCTTCCTTCAATGTTTGAAATCAGGGGTCAGGACTCCAAAATAAAACTTACCATGAGGTTGCCTTCAGTGGTTATTACTGCCAGGGAAATGAGAAAGGCGAAAGTAAAGGTAGGTGATACAAGCTCACCGTTTTCCAAAGTTCAACAGTTTTGTGAGCAAAATGATCTGCTTACTGTGTGTTTTTAAGGTGGAAGTAATTTTATCTACAGTGTTACATTTGAAGTCAGTATACCCAGCCATCTGCAGCTATATATATGGCAAGCCTAATATCTTGATTTAGGGATTAAATTTATACCATGCTCTTGTTTGTTTGTCTGAAGACTTTTTGCTGCATCACCTGTTTGGGGGTTTTGTTTGTGATGTAATGCACAGTCTCAGTGAATTTTGTTGTATTTCTTGTTTACTGATATCTTTATGAAAAACTTGGCGGAAGTTTGTGGAAACTCAGTGTAAGAGTCCTTATACCTTTATATGTCAATTAGCCAGTGGTATTAATATTTAAAGTAATTAATGCTCTTCCCTTTTTAATCCAGGCTAATGTCTTCTAATCAAATGATGTAATTCAACAAATATAACAAATCCTACTGAGTGAAAATACTGTACTCTTCTGTTATCTCTGGATAACAGTATAGCACATGTATTTTGAGCATTTTGGGGATTAGTAGCTGAATTTCTGGTAGTAAATGCATTCTATTTTTGAGTCAATAAATTTCATTTTCTGTCAACACTTACCTTCAAGTTACGTTTCTGCTGAATTACCTGTTGTTAATTAAGAATAATTTTATCTCTTTGGTTAACATAAGAAATTAGGACATTATTAGGGCGTTGGCCTTGATGTTTCGATAACACGTTAGCTGCTTTGATCTGGCTGTGTTGACAGTAAAATCGGGTCTTCTGCTTGGACGTGTAGGAGAAATACACGTTTGGTTAGACCGCTATCAAATTGGACAAAGTAACTAGAGTCAGTAAAGCAAAGACAGGCGCAGCAATAATAAAAACAGAGAGAAAACAAATACAGCACAGGGTCATGCAGAATTCTGTCACTTTGCCAATATAATTTATGGCTGTAAACAGAGGTCGAGACGTCACGCTACGGCAATCCCAGCTCTTCTCAGATTTGTACCATTTTCCTACAGCTCACAAAAGCCCAGTCCTAGAACATTGCGTTCCCTTTTGTGTACCAAAGTTATTTATTATTCTTTCTGACCAGAAGAGATTAAACAGCAGACAGTTCAGGGAGGAGTTGGAAAAATAATAGAGTGAAAGGAAAATGACATTAGCAAAGTCTGCAAGGTGTCTGTATGTGTATATTGGTGACACATGGCTGAAAGTAGTTGAAAAAGGTAACTGAAAAAAGTGAAAGTGGGTTGTTTGGGTTATTTTCTTTCATTTTAGCAGAGGGATCTATTAGAAGACTTTGGTCCCTGTGTTACCAGCTTGGAAGTGGTCGATAGGAATCTTAAGTTGTGTAAAGCACCAGCAGCTGTATAGTATGGAATGATACAACTTTGATAGAATGTGGGATAGGCAGCTACTGATGTCCCCTCTTGTATGATCATTTTTTATAGTTTCACTTGTTCTGATTTTGAACACTAAATAAAGCCTCTGATGTAATTTAACTCTGGTATAGCAACATTGAGAATGTGGACCATTTATACCATGAGAAGAAAAAGGGGAAAATACTTTGAAGAGTTTCCTGGGTTTAGTGTAGTATTTTTTCTTAATTACACATTAATAATATAATATAATATAATATAATATAATATAATATAATATAATATAATATAAATCAAAATACAGAAAAAATAGGATTCTATTGTATTTGCCTAATGTAGGCGCATGTAATCCTGTAAGCACCATGTGACATTTTAGATTTTACTTCATTTTCCCTTTAGGCTGCAGACTGGCAGTTAAAGTACACTGAAGGGGTCTTTATTCTAGTTGAAGTACTCTTGATTGCACCCGTCTTTTTTTACTTTCCTTTATAGTAGTGTTTTAAGTTTGATGAAGTGTTGGTGGAGAAGTGCCATCTTTTCTGTTATGATCATTGGTAGCTAAAGCTGCTCCGTGCCTTTTCAGTGATCTTAACAATCATCAATCAACCAAAAAATAAGGAGTACCTGATAGAATTGCAGGTTATGTGTGACCCTGATTCAGAAGTGTAAGTGTCTGCAATTTAAGAAACTTTTAGGGCAAGCTGTGTGCTGTTTGGTGGTTGGCCATCGCACTAGCTGTCTGGTTCTTCTCTAAAACATGCTATTTAAAATGTTATCACAAGTTCTTAGAAACTTGTGATTTAAAATCACATAACTTCGAAAAACTGAACTGTGAATAACTATGTAGACATTGTAGATTGGACAAAGCAAGAGGGATTACATTCCAAGGCCTATATGCTAGCAAAAGTACACAGGGAAGAAGGTGGGAAAATGATTCTTGTCTTCATGTCAGAACTGCCAGGTATGGTACGTGTTCCCTTAGTTGCTTGGTACTCCAGCTGAGCAGCACTCCCCAGTCTGTGGTGGCCATACCCAGCTTTGAACAGAGTACCGTGGTAATACTTCCCAACTTCCCAAAGAAATGTAACATGACTATTTCATCCTCATGAATTTTTCAAATATATCTTCCCTTCCTTGATTTCAGATTGTAACATGTCAAGTAAAGAGCATTAATCCTAAAATTTGTACAACATGCATTTCAAGTTTCAGTCTGGATCTTTTTCAAATTCGGCAGTGTTCACAAAGAAAACAGGATAGGTGCATGTTTTTTCCTGCCTTCACATAATTCCTTATTGTCCTTAAATCTGATTGTCTTTATTTTTTTTTTCTTTAGAGTCCAGGTTGTTCTGCTTTAGTCCTTTCAGATAAACACTTCAGAAGGTTATGTGAAAAGGCACAGTTACAGTAGAGCGTGTTTATGGTTTTTAACTCTTGCTGTCACTCCAGAGCCACCACTGTCAGCTGCTGAGATGTCACAAGGGTCACCAGTTTCCATTTAATTTTGATTCTAAAACTGCTGATGAGTTTTATTGGTGTCTGGGAGGCTGTGCAAAATGTCTGGGGCAAAGTGGTATAAGCAAAGTCCTTACACATAAAGGACATTTCGAACAGACGTGATATAAGCATATTTTTCATAATCTTCATTCTGCTGTCATATTGCCCAGAGGAACTTTTGGAGCCTAATGGTGAACTCAGAAACATACATGGTAGCATTAGAAATGAGTATGGAAGTACCAATAATAGAGGGGAGAGTACTTCACCACTGTCAATGATTGTCTGAAGATGAATTCCCCAGCAGCAAATTCTCAAAGTGCTGGAAAGTGGTCTGAAAACATGTAGTAAAAATGAGCAGTTTACCTGCATGCTATAATTACAGTGTTGGGTGATGTGCAGTCCTGCTTTCCTGCCTGATTGCCAATGCATCGCATTTCAATGGTCTGCGCTGTTTATAAGGGTAGTGTAGTAACACATCAGGAATGACAGAACTACCATGGTGTGTTTGTGTTGTGAAAGCAAACCCAAAATCCCTCTTCCATTTGTTCCTGCATGTATTTAAGACTGCATTTGCCTATTTGTATGTCTGTAAATGGTGCTTTACAGTCATATGAAAAGAGATACAGTCTTTCCAAGCTCTTATAACATATTTTTATCTAATTGTGGTTATTTTCTGTAGCCTTTCTAGTTTTTTACACTGTATTAGGAAAAATGCACATAAGTGATTCAATTTTCAGTGCTGTTTGCCCATGTTAGAAATTATTCTTTAACTCTGTGTGTTTGCTTTTTTAAGGATATCATGACTCATTATTTACTCATGGGTAATCATCTTTTAGTAAACAGTGCATCTTGTGAGAGAAAGAGACCCTTCGATTCAAAAGTTCCTGCCAGCTGTCACCTCCACAGCTAGTATCACCTCATAATAGAGAGCTAGTTATGAAATACCAGAAATAATGTTTGTGTTTAGAGAAACAGGAAAGCTAATAAACCAGAGCTCAATAACATGTCTGACTTCAGGGCTGCAGCAAAATATACCTGGGCATGCGATACTACAGATGTCTGTTTTGTGTCTGATACCTTACTGCTATGTCTGGTTGGGATTTTATACTTTTTCAATCAATAAAAGCAAAAAAAAAAGTGGTGTAAAATAAAGTTACTTAATCCTATCCTATTTCTGTTACGAAGGAAAATATACTTTGCCTTTATTGCCAGTTATGTTCCTAAAAACGATATCCTAGGTTTAGATTTTGAATCATTCCCTGGCTGACTAAGTGATGACTCTCTTGTTTTGTCTCCTATTTATAAAAGAAGTGAAAAGATTTAGCTCATGAATTTTTCATATAGAATACAGCTGTGCTGTCTGGGGCCAAATGCTGTCCTCAGTTACAAGTCAGTGTCGCTGGTTAGCTGTCTGAGTCAATGGCAATGTTGTGAATGTATTTCAGGGTAGTGCTGAGACTTAAATGTTTTGTTTCTACCGTGCATATGGGGGTAAGAATTAAGCAGATGATAGAAGATGATAGATAAACTGATTATAAAAATAGATAGGAAATAGAGGTTCATTTTGCAGTCCAACATGCTGCTGCCAGTACTGAAGTAAGAGTAAAACCATTACTCACTGCCCTGCGGGTGCTGCACCCTATAATGAATGAGTACCATGTTATATCCAGTAACATCATGAAAAACTCAAGTCGAAGCAGAAGTTCAGATCTTAATTAGTAAAACTGCCTTTCCCCCTTCAGTGCTGCCAGCCAGAGAAATCTGATTGTATTTTAAACTTTCTGAAACGGACTTTGACTTTGCCTTTTCACTTCTTAGGATCTCTCTGTGAAACCGAGAGTGAGGAAAGGTGTAGTACAGGCTTTATGTGCCTTCATCACCTTGTTTCAGGTTGGTAACATCCCTCCGAAGTTTTACTTTCAAGGCAGCCCTTACACCTGTGTTCTTTCAGCCTCCAAGATTTTCTGTACTTTCAGGTTAAAATCCAGGTTAACCTTTGACCAAGAATTTCAGAATCACCTGATGGAAAGCCCTTCCCTTTCTGCTGCCTGGTTAAAAACTCTCCTCTGCATATAAGACTCAAAAGGCCTCTGTAGAAATGGCATGAGGCTTTATTGATTCTGAATTGCAGTTTTTCTGAGTAATTCTTTATAGGAGGAGGCATCCCCATTAGGTGTTTGAAGCTCTTCCTTGCTTTTCCATCTAGAGAATAGGAAATCGGGCAAAAATAATTAGCGGGAAAAACGTTAATAGCACTGCCGTGATGTGAGGACCCTACCCACAGCTAGGGTCTGCCAGGTAGATGCAAGGTTGCTCTCAGCCCTGCTAGCTTGAGAGATAAAAGAAGAAAGCAAACTCAAAAAACCCTCAATGGAAATACAGTGCCCTCCCACCCCAAGTTTATTGTGCTGTAATGAGGAAAAAAGTCCCTTTGTGCTGGGACAGCTTAAGGCTGATTTTCCCCCATTGCTTGTCCCATTCAGCATCTGTTTCCTGAAAAAGGGCAGAGCATCGTCCGTTACTGGTTTTGCAGTCCACTCAGCTGATGGGCATAGGCAGTCTTCTCAGCCCCTGTACAAAATCTCAATGAAAGACAAGAGAGCACTGCATGATATAGGGTAGATGGTATATTTTATATCTGAAATTCCAGTCACTGCTCCTTGCATGAGAATCGTGAGGTTTCTGAGGAGAGTTTCTTAGCAGTTTCATGGATTTATGTCATCCTCACATAAAGCTTTTCCAAACTCTTCCAGTCCTGTTGCTGGGGAGCTCACAGGCATGCTCATGCACTGTCTGCGGGAAGGTTTTGTGTCAGGTGAGTTCTAGGCATCGGTACTGCCTATGTAAACCACCCCAGGGTGCTCAGTGAGCTAGCACCACGGCTGCTGCCATCTTACATCCACCTCAGTGCTCCTGCCAGAAGGCTTCACACAGAGGCAGCTTTCCATCAGATGCACACGGCAGCATCAGCGGCATGGTTCAGCAAATGTGCAGTTCTTCTTCAAGAGAAGGAGATTTCCAGGCTGCATCGTGGTCAGCAGAGCTGGTCAAGTGGTCTCTCTTGCACCTGAAGATAGTGCAGCAAGCTCTGCGCTTATATTGTGTATGCTCATGCCTCAGATTGAGAAGGTCAGAGGTCTCTGCTCATGATCTGGCTCTGAAAGCAGCAGAGTAAGGACATTTTTTAGTACCCTTTCAGGAGGTGGTATGTTCCTGGAAGGGACATCTGTCTAATGCATGCAGCGTTGTTTATTGTGGGATACACAGTGTGGGAAGGCAGGCATGACACAAGCTATCTGGTACTATCAGGGTAATGCAAGATAAGTCTTTTAAAAGAAATCATAAACATGTTTGGCATATATACACAATAAAATGTCTCCTGTAGGACTCATTCTTCCAGTGTTGCCTAATCAATTTGGTATGTTGTTTTTGAAGCGTTGATTTTTTTTTTAAGCCTTGCTTCTCCTTCTGATACTCGGATGTCTGGCTGATGAGGTCTTTTGATGCTATGTGCTGTATTTATAGCCCTTATGAACTTGTCTTGCGAAATCACTAGATTTTAATCACTTGCTTCCTTGAGTACTGAATCCTAAATATGCAGACTTGTTAGCACTTTAAGAGCTTTATTTGTCTATCAAAGTACATTAAAAACAAGCCAGTCTATTGGAGCTGCCTATCTTGAAAGGGTTAGGATTCAGATACCAGCAGAAGTGAGGCGAATAACAGTAGATAGATGGACAGAAAGACTGGGAAGGAACTATTAATGTAAATATCTTGGAGTTATACGCTGATGGTTTACCAGAGCAGGTCTGTCATTATCTGTTTTGCCCTTTTTGTGGGCAGTTCCCAATCTGCTGTTGTATGCTATTTTGAAAATCTTTTCAAGGATAATTGCTGCTATGAAGGTAGATATTCCCACGTTCTGTATGATGCCTGGGTTATAAAATGGTGATGGCTCTAACTCCTGGTTTCCTTGCTTTTTCACCTTTTCCCTGAAATTTAGAAAAAGAGGTGTTAGGGAATGACACTGGTAAAATGGATTGACTGTCCTTGATTTTTTAAATCCCAGTTTTTCTTTGTGGAATTTATTGGATTATTCTTTACCTTTTAAGTTATTTTCCATGGAGAGTTAAACTTTTCAGAGAGGTTGTTGGGCAAGGAATGTGCACCATGATAACTAACAGAATAACGTTTCCTATTGAAGCCATCTATTGATGTCTGCATGGCTATAAACACAGAACAGAAGAAAAGAGGAGTTCTAGAAGGAATCTCAAAAATCTGCTAAGCCCCCCCCTCTTTTGCTACTAAAATATCTTAAAAATGGAGAGAAAGCTGATAAGGCACTGTGTTGGAGATAGGCAATATGCTGTGTAAAAGCAAAAGTTTAGCTTTCAACTTACATAATAGACATGGGAAAATGTCACTGCAGATTATGCTAGTTGCACTAAACGCTTGTCTATTAAAAGCAATTGAGTTCTTTTCCTGCTGTGCTGGCATATAGAGCTGCTGTCTTTGGTGCTGTAGCATTAAACCAACACAATGTTGAGGGTTTTTTTTTCCCCCAAAGTCTATGTCTGTCAATTACTTTATAGAACTTGCTAGGAATTATGAATATAAATGTTGCGCATAAAGGAAGCAGGATGCTGTCCCACTGGTCTCTGCTTTTCAGTGTCTGTTCACATGAATGCAGTATTTTGTGCTGTGCAACACAAGCAATTGTATGTAAATTCAGGGCGAAGCAGAATCTATGAGTTTTGAAATGACAATTCTTCAGGCAAGAAAAGCTGCTACTTTTGGTAGTTTTGCTGGGTAAATTTGGGATTTTGACCCTTTTTGGCCCTTATGTTCAGTGGTAGAAATATATGTTTGGTTTAAACTGCTAGAGGCACAGTGCTTGAAAAGGGATGATGTGTCATACATACCACCATATCAATAAAAGTGGACAAGCTTATGTTACCACTCTTTTGATTTTTCTTCTAAAACAGAGGCCACAGTTACTTAATTTTTGAGAAATCTACAATATGATTCCCCCTCCCACCCCTCCGTGTAAGAAAGAGGATTATTTTTGTGTTTGTTTTTTTTCTTTAACTTTACTTTTTCCTGTCAGTTGAAGCTCTTTCCTGTGGTGTTTTGTCTTAGGATAAAAACCAGCCAAAGTGGGATTTTCATTTTCTCCAAATTAGGGTGCTACTCTGATAGTAGTTAAGGAATTTATTTTTTTGCTGCTTTTTGTTACTAGATACAGGATCTTTAATTTCCAAAAGTGATTCATGAATTTGGCATAAGGCCATTTTAGAGTGCATAAACTAAAACATCTGAAATACGGTATTCAGTTCTTACTGGAAAAAAGGTTCCATGAAAAACATCTCAGTTTGTCAGTGAAATGGCCACTCATCCAAAATCACTGCTCTTATGTGCAAATGGAGCTTATGAGATTTCAGTCTGTTACTGAAAGCTTTTCATTACCTGAAACAGTTAGAAGATTAAAACAAACAAAAAAATTACATCTATCTGTAATTAAATGATGTGATGATATTATAATTTATTTTAAAATGTAATTTATTATAAAACAATTGCATTATTGCCTGTGTTCTTGCAACAGGAAGGCAAGTAGGAATAATGGATGGCTAGACACTGTGTTAAATTTTACTCGTTTATATACTACAGTCAGGCAGATGGTGTAGTTACATAGCTATAAGCTATTATGATCTTGGTTTCCTAAGCTCTAGACAATGCTAGATGGATAACAGGATCCTCTGTAATTTTCTCTTTACAGTCTATACAACACTGACTCATTTAGTGGCTATTTCATAGAATCACAGAATGGTTTGGGTTGAAAGGGACATTAAAGATCATCCAGTTCCACCCCCTCTGCCACAGGCAAGGATACCTTCCACTAGACCAGGTTGCTCAAAGCCCCATCCAGCCTGGCGTTGAACACTGCCAGGGATGGGGCATTCACAGCTCCTCTGGGCAACCTGTGCCAGTGCTTCATCATTCTCACAGTAAAGAATTTCTTCCCAATGTCTAATCTAGATTCACCTTCTTTCAGTTTAAGGCCATTCCCCCTTGTCCTGTCACTACATGCCCTTGTAAGAAGTCTCTCTCCAGCTTTTTTTAGGCCCCCTTTAGGTACTGGAAGCTGCTGTAATGTCTCCCTGGAGCCTTCTGTTCTCCAGGCTGAAGAAGCAAGCCCATCTCTCTCAGACAACCCAGGTGCAGGACCTTGGACTTGGCCTTGTTGAACTTCATGAGGTTGGCACTGGCCACCTCTCAAGTCTGTCCAGGTCCCTCTGGATGGCATCACTTCCCTCTAGCGTGTTGACTGCACCACACAGCTTTGTGTCTTCAGCAGAGTTGCTGAGGATGCATCAATCCTACTGTCCATGTGGCTGACAAAGACAATGAACAGTGCTGCTTTCTCTTTTTTTGCTCTTAGTTGGTGATGGAGCTGCTACAAACAGCTCATTAGGGAACAGCAGACATCAGTTTGTCAGTCTGTGATTCCTTGAGGCTGCAGTGGGGGATGGCGGCAGGGAAGAAGTTGGTAAGTTGCCCGACATGAAAGAACTGGCTAAATCTGACAGGTCAAAATGTAAAACTGCAAGGGTTCTCAAAACAGCAGTACCAAAATCAAAGGTGCCACTGAAGGACAATTTACGTATTGATAGGAAAAAGCAGAGTGCTGTGTTTGTACCTGCCAAAGAGACATTTTTCAGAACTTTTTTACCAGTAAATACTTCTTAGGATAATCTGAATCAGTCACCAGAATACATCTGTGAAGACGTAAGCATGAGCTGCTTGGTGTGTTTCATTTCCGAACACTGGCCATTTCTCTTTACTGCCAAAACAATGGGGAAAATCACTCGAACATCATAAATAAAAAATTCTGATTTCAAATAGATGAGACTATCACAGTCATCTTTTGTGTTTATGGCATCACTTTTCAGCATAGCATAAAATGAGAAATTATGAAGTTACTTTAGAGTTCATCATTGATGCATCCTGCAGGACAGATTTAAGTTCATTATTGTTTTGAGTGAAGAAACCAGGTAAAAAAATGCAAAGAAATTGAAAGTAGTTCCATGAAACAGGCAAATGTTCATCAAAATAACCTGGTAACTGTCAGTGTTTGTGCAAGACATGTTCATAGTTAATTGTTTTGATTCTTTATCGGTGAGGAAACCCCAGAATATTCTGTCCAAGTTGTTAAAGGTGCTGTCCAAAATGCCGTCCAAGATTTTGTTTAAAGCAGAGTATGCCTTTTGCAGAATGACATGTTATGGCTGGATCTGATTAACAATGGACAATTGGAACCATGGGAGAACAAAATAAAATAATGATTCAGATAAGTTATAGAGTTTTTCCATTCCATAGTGCATATGACCAATGCCAAATCATAGATTGATCCTGAAAAAAATACCCAAATCAGACCAAACAATGTTGAAATATTACATGAAACAAAAATTCTTCTGTTTTTAAAATGAAAAATGCAGATTTACTGCATTGTCAGCCACATGGACAGTGGGATTGCAATATTCAGTAACTTTGTCATATTTTACTCCTGATGCATCTGGAAAAGAGAATTCCTTTTTTATAATGAAGCAAAACAAATTTGAAAACCTTTTCTGAACAAATCAGAGAAAAGAAAAAATAGGGTATTTTGTGTCTAATACCCCCTGTGGACATGGAATCATACATCACAGTGATCAGGCTGGAAGACTATGAACCTCTGCCCCTCACCATATTCTCTGCTGGTACCTTCTTTGCCCCTCTCCTCTACCAGCAGGCTTTGAGGATCTCCTTTTGGCTCCAGCTCTGTGGTGCCAAAACATGGAGGGATAGTGATGCTGCCTATTACTCCCTCCTGTCAAATCAGGACCACTCAGCCCCCTTGTGCCATGAGTTTGCTGCGCATGCCTCATACGACTTAATTTCTGCCTGTGCATCGATGTCGCGCTGCATTCCTGTGCCCTGCCTGGTTCAGAGACCCGTGCCAGAACTCAAAACATTGTAATTAATATATTAGAAAAAGGTTCTACATGGGAGACATATTACTCACTGTATTGACATCTGTGGCATTGGATCTGGATTTCTCTTGACCATCTAATAAATTGTAGTGCCTGTCTCCATCAAAGCAATTAATAATAAACTAGTTGATTTTTTGTCGTACATACTGCTAGCAACTGTTCTGGTGTGTTCAAGGGTAACCTTAAAAATCTATAATTATACTCTGCATGCTGCTGCCCACTGATAATTAATTATGTACAATATTTAAACTATGATAATGAATCACTGAGCTTAGAGAAGAGGCTTGGGAAAGAAATGTCGGGTTTATCCAATATAGTTTCTTGAATAACAGTCAGATTCTCCCATTTTTTGTGTAATAAGCCAGAAGAATCAAAAGAATCTCAGGGTAAATTCATACAAAATGTCTTGACTTTTTTTTGTGATTCCCACCTCAGTGTTTTACTGTGAGGAGATACATAAATCTTCCTGACAGAACAAGAGCAGAAATTGTGGTAGCCATCAATAACTAAATGAAGAATGTGCACCATATTGAAAATAACTTCTCAGATATGTTCTGTTCATGAAATATATTGAAGTGAAACTGAACATCCTCTTTCATGTAGACAGTGGAGTGCTTGAAGTCATCTTTGTGTTTCTCTAGTCTTGGGACAGACTGGCTGTCAGTTTGCTTCACAGCATCCTCAGACACAAATGTAACTGGTATGGTTCCACTGGGGAAAGCCATAGAGCGAGCCACAAGTCTCTGGTATGCAGGGAGTGCCTGTCCTCGGGAGACTTCTGGTGAAGTAGAAAGTACAAAATAGAGGCTGCATCCACCATGGACCATGGCATCTTATTCCTGTGTGTCCAGGTGCCTTTCTCAGAATCACAGAATGGGCTGCAAGCACATACTGCTGGCCCATGTTGAGCTTGTCACCCAACACCCCAAAGTCCTTCTCCTCAGGGCTGCTCTCAATCCGTTCTCTACTCAGCCTGTAGTTGTGCTTGGGGTTGCCCCGACCAAGGTGTGAGACCCTGCACTTGGCCTTGTTGAACTGCATGAGGTTGGCATTGGCCACCTCTCAAGCATGTCAGGGCCCCTCTAGATGGCATCCCTTCACTCCAGCATGTCAGCCACACCACACATGGTCCCTCTGAATGGACCAGTGCAATGACAAGAACATGGTCTTTGTCCCTAGTGGTGTGTTACTCAGCTGATGCATTGTCAGTCATATGCTGGTGGCCTGATGTGTAGCCAGAGTGGGCTCATAGGTCAGCTATTCTGCTCGTGCTCGTCATGCAAGCGTGCAGCTTCTCGGTGTCAGCTGGTGGGGACTGCAGATACCACCTCTTGATCTCTGCTCCTGTTTCACTGCCAACACTTGCAGTAGCTGACATGCTTTGCCTGGTTGCTGGAGTACATCTACCTTTAGTGTGGTTTATTGCTATGGGCTAAAAGTTTGCTCTGCTCATTCATCATCATTTGCTAACTGTAAAGCAGGTATATGCTACCAAGATCAGTCTGTGTAGGAGAGCTTGGCAGGGACTGCAGGCATCCTTTAGGGATGACATGCATTTAAAATCCCTTTCATGGTAACATTACAAAAGGGTACTTAGTGTAAGTGGTGATAATGCTCAGAGGAATTTAAAAAAAAAGGTATTTTGTTATAGTATTTCTTTTAATATAGCCTTATGCATAAACCCTCTCAGTGTAATTACAGCTTTGTAAATCCCCATTATTCTCTGTTTGTAACAAAGGATTTGTCTGTTGAGTTACAACTGCAAATACCTCATAAACCTGGCAGCTGAGTATTATCTGTGACATACTGGGGGGAGAAAGCAAGCAAATACCACTGTCTTTCTGAAAATACAGAAATATAAATGAAGCCCTTTTTAATGGAACATCCAAAATGGGGAAGATGCCGCTTTACCCTTTCCTGCTAATTGTGCATTCAGAAGTTTTCAACGTGCATGACTGCAGTTTTGAATTTGGTTACTTGGATAGATTTTATGGAGTTTTTTTCTGATCTCCTTTTGTAGAAATAAACATAAAAGGCAATTGCAACACATTGACTTTGAGACATTATTACACAGTTACTAAACAAATGTCTGAATCTTCCAGTTTGTCTCTTAATCGGAATTTAGCCCAATTCCACCTCTTAAAAAACGCTGATACTTCAGCATGCTTGGCCTTAGCTCCAGAAAATAAAGCAAATATCATGCCTTAAGGCTTTTATCCTGTTAGCTTAGGCAGAAGATCTTGATTCAACACTGTTTAGAATTTAGTCATAGTTGGTTATCAGTAGCAAACGATGTCATTGTCACTAGCAATGTTTGCCACCACCCCTCCACAAATGGTGAAGAGAAGTTAGGCAGCTTCAGACCTTACTTAAACTGTGTTTCAGTGAAGATTTATATTTGCTGTATGCACTGGCCATAGGGAGACATTTTCCAAAGCCCCTGTTAGAAATACCTGTTTCTGTTTCATTGTCTATTCCTTACATTGGCAACCAAAACTGCCATTTGAAAAACACTTTGCAGCAGAATTGCTGGCCTGATGATTATACAATGTTGTACAATACTCCTTAAAATCTTAACTGTACCATAAATAAGAAGAAAGTACTCTCTAAGCTTGCTTTCACTCACTTTCAGTTGGCAATTTCCATTTTATTTATTCTTATGTTATTTTTCATAGCTTTCAAAATGTGTGCAGAGCTTAAGGACATACTCCTTGCACAAACCATGCAGTACCGCAGTTCTGCACTGCATTGGGACATTTTACAGGTGCATGTGCTATACATGGGACTTAAATGAAGGCATGTGTCATACAGGTAGAAAAAGATAGAAGAAAGAAATGTAGCAAAAATAATCTTTAAATGAAAGATACAGCAGCTAGTGTACTGCAGACTAGTTCACTGTATTTTTTCCTTCTTTGATGCATTCATTAAACTTCTCCTTTCATAGAACTTTCTTGCTTTAATTTTGGATGGACTAACCAGCTTCATTCCAGTGTGCAAGCGTGGTGCTTGTCATCCACCATCCCAAGCAGAACGTGACACCACCAACTCAGTTATTAGAAAAAGTACTGAGGGAAAAAATAAGCATTCTGGATGTGTCATGAATTGGAGTCAGCCAGGCTTTAAGGTCTGGGATGTGTTGGGTTGAGACTGGCATGCTGGAAAAGATAACAGGAGTCTGTCGTGTTTTATTCCAGGACTTGATGATGACATTCACTGACTGGGGATATTGTGCAGCAACATTCGCTGCATGCTCTTTCTTGAAGATACTAGTCTTTTTAATTCCGCCATCCCATAGAAGACAGACTAGGGGCTATTAAGACGACCAGTCAACAATTAAGACAATTACTCGCATGTCAGTGGTGTGATAATAGGCAGAAAGATATGTGATACAAGGTTTATGATTTCTGATGTGAGGTTTGACAGTCCAGATCTTTTCTCTGATGTAGTTTATCCTTACTCAGACATATGGACAAGGATAGAAATCAAGCATCTGCTATAAAAGAGTGCAAATCTGAGGATGAAGTTTTGGCTGTCTCAGCTTGTCTGCTCTCTAGGTTCCTCCTCAGTAAGCTGGAGGAAGAAAGGAGAAAATTCCACAGTGCTGTTTGCACCACTAATAACTGCTGTATATAGTTAAATACATGTGGGATTAATGCCACAGGATTTGAAACAATTATTTTTGGTACAGTTTTTATTTTAAAAGTAAATTAGTTTATTTTTGCCCTTTTTCTAAGTCAAGGAAAACAGTGTCATTAACATTTATGATGTAAATTAAATATGCTCCTATAGACCTTGAAGGTCTACTAGCCAAAATATATTGTTATCTTGCTAATTTGTCATTTAAACAGAGAATTATAATGCAAATGCTGGCAGAAAAAGGACCATAGGCATTACTGTCTGTGGACTTGCCATTTACTGGAGAGGGTAATAGCTTCTGGGCATTGTATTCATAGCATTTTTCAGTAAAGCAGCTGAGAGTTTTTAGCTCTTTAGAATGATCTCGACATGGTAGTGGTGATCTTTGTTTCCTCGTTATTCTACCTCTAAACAGTTGGGTCAAGCTACCTGGCTGAAATATAAGACTTCTTAGACCCAGGAGGAGGCTAGCTTCCAAAAAGTCATTGAGCTTTATGATTTCTATGTCATCCAGTCACCAAGAGCAATAATAAATAGTGAGTGAACAAAGAGGAATGCTCCTCAGCACTTCCTTGGAGAGAAGGACAGACGTGAGATAGTGGTTCTGTGACTGGTTGTGCTGTTGGGCAGCAGAACACGGACCACATATTCCTCTTGCGGTTGGCAGTTATCTCTATAGCTGTGGGTGGGGTTGTATGCAGTTTTTTGGCAATGATGGTTAACTTTCAATTTGTACATATGCTTTAAATGGAACAATTTTATGTGTTTTCTGCCTTCCAGCTATGATCTTGTCTTTGCTGTCCAATCTAAACATGGCCTTTCTTCTAGCCTTGTTATCCTGCAGAGAACGTATACCAGCATGGTAATTATGATTAGCATTTACTGGTAGTAAACGTTCTTGGGATGCATCTGTAGGTCCCGGAGTTTAGACTGTGCACACAGGCCTATCTGCTGCCTCGCCACACCCGCACAGACCGGGTCTGGCTAAGGAAGCGCCAAACAATCCAAGGCATGCTGTGTAGAGTTTCAGGAATGAAAATGCTTGTCACAGATTAGACTTTGGCATGCTGCAGTCATGGCTTTTTACTCTACAAAGTGCATAGCGCTATTTGCTAACTACTACAAGTGCTGGAACTATGAAATCAAATGGCCTTGAGTCAAGACTGGGGGAGCAGGAAGAATTAAATTTTATTTCCATGCCAGCAGAGTTCCTTGCATCTTGAGGAGAAACTTTGCTGTGGGGGGTCAGGGAGATCTTCCCTGTTGGTGTTATTTTGGTGTGGGTTTTTTTCCTATTCCCGTCCTCCCCTCACTGTTGCACATTTTAATTCCTACTGAGAGCTGCTGAGCAGCAGAACTGAAAGCCAAGCTTTTGGAGTGGCTTTAGGAGTGAATTTGTTTCCTGCTCAGAATTCTTGGTTCCCCACCCCTTTCTTTTTCCTTTCTTGGCTTTGATGGAATTAGAACTCGGTGCCTTTTCCAGGCCTGGTTGGCTTTCTGTCATCTATTGTGAAAAAGAAACTTGTAGTTGCTTTGCTCAGTCTCCTTGTGGGACCTCCGAACATCAGGGCATCCTGTGGGGACTACAAAAGTAAACTGAAACAAATTCTGGGGTGGTGATGAATATGTTTAGAAGCCTGAATAAATTTGCATTTTTTGGTAACTGTAAAGAATTCTCCCCCTAGTTGTTTCTTTCCAGATGAAGATGACTGTGATGGGTGTCAGGAGCCTAAAAGTAATGTTCAATAGGATGAATGGGATTTTGTTGAATAAGGATATATGTACAAGAAAAAGAGCAGTGCCCTTATCCCTACTATGATATCTGTTCAAAGATATAGGTAGAATGTGTAATTTATATTGAAATTTTGTGAAGTGCACCTGGATGCCTTTTCTCCTACTGTGTACTGGATAAGTGCTGAATCATTTGGAAATAACTTGTTTTAACTTATTGGTTGTATTTATTATAGGGATCAAACCCATGTTTTGGTTATGGCAAGATACATTGCTGTATCTTCAGCTTTGCAGTTTTTTCTATACAGCATAAATAGAAAAGATGAAATAACAGTGGCTGAAACAAAAAGGAATGCTTTTATGTGTACAACCCCATGCAGTCAAGAATTTTCTGAGTGTGGTACAGGAGGAGATTTTCATCTACATCTATTCTGCTGTCTAATCAATTTGGCAGTATTAGTTTTCTGTGGTTCAATTGGAGTTATTGGTGAGTCTCCTCTAAGAAGACTCATGAACGGCAAAGTACATTGTTAAAACAGTCTCTGTCAGTAGGGGTTTTTTAGTATTAGTATTTCCAAAACTGATTAATCAGGAGTTATTCTGAAAAAGGTGGAGCTTGCAAAAATTTTTTTTTTTTTTGTATCTGAATTAAAAGAATTATGGTAAACTCTTTGTTGAAATTACAGAGCCTTTTGTCACTGAGTGTGGACAGTGACCTGCTTTGTTTAACTTAATTGTACTGATGTGCTTTTGAGGCAGTCTGCTAGAACCCCTCCAGAGTGCATACCAAGTTAGCACATTCGGTGACTGGCAACAAGTATAGTTTTTACTGTAAAGAGGCATATGCTTAGAAGAATGACACATCTGAATATTGCAATGAAATGCAATTGCGTTTTTGGTAAAGATTGTCCTCTCCATCTGAGCAAGGATGTCATTAAGCATAAAAGCAGTGCAGGCAGTTAACAGGAGATATTTTTATGTGAAAGCAGAGAGCCCATGTGAAACTCTTGGCCAAGGTATCAGAGGCAGGTAAGACTAAGTCTTATCAGGCAGGCACTGTTGAATGCTTAGAGCATCACTTACCCAGTGTGGTTTTGAGAGGTTATCTCCACTTGGACAGAAGCCAGATCATCTGAAGGTAGACCCTTCCTGCTGCCTGATGGAGAACAAAAGCGATCCATCTTTCTCTAGGTCCTCAGACATGGACTACTGAGACCATCAAGCTGGGCAGGCAGCAGGGCCCATGAGAACATACGATGGGAGATATTCATGGCCCTCATTATAGCTTGTCCTGTTATCAACAGCTAGATCAGATAAGGTAAACTTATGCAAACTCTTTAAGTGTGCTAGGGTTGTTGTTTTTTTTCTGGGAGTCATAAACCCTGAGAAAGTCAGCTTTCATTCTTCTTTCAAAAGTACGTAGGATGAGTTAAATATGCTTCAAAGCAGCCTGTGCTATGAGTGTTTCTAGCATAGAAATACTTTGCTTCAAAAGCTGTGGATCTTGTCACAAACCCAGAAAGACTTTTAGTCTTCTTCAGACTTGCCTCTGTATCTGCTTTGTGGTTATAGGCTATCCTGTAAGATATTCCTTTCCCTTCCCACAAAGAAGCATTCTGGTCACATAAACTTTATGCTGTGGACTACTGTAGTATTGGGACAGGTGAGTAATAATCAGAGACATAATATGTTCTCAGTTGCAGTCTGGTTAGATTCAATGGGTGTTTTACATGAGAAAAGTAAGGATTTGGTTCGTGCTGCAGTAAATCCCACTCAATCCTATTGAAACCATGCATAGCCTCCAATAATAGAATACCTACTGGTTCTGCCCCTTGATTCCTGCATGCAAAACCTTTCTTAAGTTACCTCTCATGGGTGACCCACACCTAAAGCCAGATGTGAGGTAATCTGATGCTGATGCATGTTTTAGCAGCTGATTATCAGAAGGAGTTGTAGAAAATTAAATCCATGAGTAAATCCTGGTTTCAGCTGTAACAGTTATTTTTCTCCTTCCTAGTAGCTGGTGCAGAGCTATGTTTTGGTTTCAGTTTGAGAACAATGCTGATAACGCACCAATGTTTTAGTTGTTGCCCAGTAGCACTTACCCTGATCATGAACTTTTCAGTCTCATGTTCTGCCGGTGAGGAGGGGCACAAGAAGGCAGGAGGAAGCAGAGACAGGACACCTGACCCAAACTAGCCAAAGAGATATTCCATACCACAGCACATCACGCCTAGCGTATAAACTGGGGGGAGTCACCCGGAAGGTGAAATCGCTGCTCAGGTCAGGCTGGGTATCGGTCGGCAGGTGGTGAGCAGTTGCATTGTGCATCACTTGTGCTTATTGGTTTTATTCCTTTCCCATTTTAGTTTTATATTCTCTCCCCTTGTTACTTCTATTTTTATCACTAGTAGTAGTTTTATGTTATACTTTAGTTACTGGACTGTTCTTATCTCAACCAATGGGGTTTCCATTCTTTCTGTTCTCCTCCACATCATGGCCTGGGGACGGGGGAATGTGGGAGGTGAGTAAACGGTTGCATGGTGCTGAGTTGCCAGCTGGGTCTAAACCATGACAGTCCTTTTTGGTGCCCAACGTGGGGCACGAAGGGTTGAAATGTATTTTACTAAGTAATGAAACTACCTTAGTTGTTCCTCTTCCTTTAAAGGTACACATATGCACCTCCTCAGCTGTGGGAAATCGGACACTGCAAATGTCGTGTCTGAAGAACTGTTTCATAAAAATGAGATCTCATGCCTTTTCTCAAAATGGATGGTTAACTTAGTGAATTTCTGCACTGCAGAAATGTTTCTTTCTACGTTTACCTCTTCCATTTCTGAAATAGGCTCATTTTATAGGTCTCTCATAAAAAAACAGGTGAACATACTCTAAGAGCAGAGGCACTTCTACTATTCACTTGAGCTTTGTTTCCCTCAGGTTGACAGATTCACAGCCATTCCTAGAAGAGTCTGTTGTTAACCCCACTGCCCCCCAAAACACAGTATTTTCACTGTAGAGCAGAGGATTAATTTCTTCGACCACTACATTGATCACATGCTTCGAGGCCAAGCCTTAAATTCTTCCTTGGCAGAGATGAACAAGGTCTCTCCTTGTTTTCCCTTCATCTATAAATTTCTAACCATACTGACTGGTGGCTAATGGAGTGTACAGAAAGTGCTAGAGGCTGAGATGTTTTGCCTGTGACTCAGCATGATTCCTCTGCTTTTCAGCAAATACCACTAATAATTGTCAGATTTTATTAGACTTGGCATTTTGTTTTCTATTTCATGCTGTGTATTATGCTAATTTAGAAAGTGAAATAAGATAAAGTGTGATTCTGTTCTTGCATATATTAGTGGCAAAATATACCCATTTAGTTCAGAGTTACTAGAATCCAATTCCCAGTTACAATGCTGATGCCTGCAAATAGGTCCTGGTTGTAAAGGACTGAACAAAAGTCACAAAGAAATGAAAGGTTAATTAATATTTGCTATGCCCTCAAAAATCATTGATTGCTCTGAGTCGTGCTGGAACTTTTTCAGCATAGCTTTATAGCTTTTTTGATTTTTGGATTTCGTGATGGATGTTGGTACACTGTTAGCAAATGTGCCATTTAGAATGGCTTAGTTGAAGCAGCTGTTTAATGAAATGGCTTGATGCTTTCATTCTTATACAAGCTGACCCTACCTGTTTTGGGATTGAGCAGGAAAGAGCTGCTTTTAAAAGAAACTTTCAGGCTGAGAAGCTCTTTGAATGAGCATATTGCAGAGCAAGTCCATCTTAGAATAGCAACTATCGCGTGTCCAACAAAATATAATAGCAATACCAATACCAATCACAAAATACTGCTTGCAGTGAAAAAAGACCTGTGAAGTCTGCTGTTTAGGTGATGAATTGACTAGATCAGTTGTTTATATTGATATTTCCAAAGCATTTGAAATGTTTGTTTAGAAGAGCTGGTTAAGATAGTAAATAAATAAAGGCCTTCACCTGAGAGTGTTCAGAATGATTATCTCTCCAAATGAGCGGAAATTTATTTCAGTTGTGTGAAAAGATCCCCATAGTTTTGGTGTTAATTGAAATGAAACTAAAATAATAACTTCAGAAAGTACAATTTACCAGATAGATCTTTAATACAGATTTCTTTACTCTTTTCAGTGAAAGAACAGAAAATGAAGCTCTAATAAGGTAAGAATGTTTTATTCCACTTTAGTAAGATATTCAAATTAATTGGAGGCAATTTTTAACAAATATGCTCAGCATTTCTGAGTAGATCCTAAACATAGTGTGGGTCAGTGGAAAGGAGACAGTATTGCAGAATGAGTGTAACAACATTTGACTATTTTTTATTGTTGTTAAGCCACTATTTGGTCTTTTAATCAAAATAAGATAGATTACTACATAGATTTAAAAACTTCTTTTTGCCTATAAGAAATTTACAGGTAATTATTTTTCAACAGATTAGTTTTTAGTACTCAGTCAATTAAAATCTTCACTTGTAAGGAGACCTTTCTTACAGTTTGAAAATTAAATACTAGAGTACATGCTGAAATAAGTAGTATTGTAGCAAATATGGGGGTTTTGACATATGGTGTGGGAGTTTACATAGTCATATAAATGAATTACATAGTCAAATAAATGTACCTGTAGAGGAGACGTGAACTCTTCTAGAAGTATTTCCTCTCCTATATGGCATGATTCAGGCTGCATTCTGGAAGTGGATTCTCTGTGCATCTGCTAGATAAGCAAAAGGCAGAAGAAGGTCTTTCAATACATTATCAACAGCAAGGGGTGTTAAAAAGTGAGGATTTATCTCTCTATTTCGATCATTGCTAGTGAGGATGCTGACATTCACATGCTGTGTTATCTAGAAAATGATGCAGGTATGTCAAATAACACAACCAGGTGTATGATAGCGAGTTGTTCTGACAGGCAGCGGCAGGATGAACCTGTTCAGAGCATTGCAAAAATGCATAATTACTTTTCAGTCACAGGTGATAGTTTCAATTTTAATAGCCATTCACAAGATACCAAGGAAGGGAAGTGGTGTTGGTTACTGTTTTCTTTTCCTATATTAGCCTGTTTTGGTTTTTATTGGTGGTTCAAGTAAAAGCTTGCAGAGTTGTTAGTTGCATTTCCTGCACCTATTTCTAGTCAAACGCCTTCCAAATGAAAGTGTGACTAAAAGGAATGTTTTTTTTAAACCTGATGACATTTTAAACCAGTAAAAGTTGATACATCTACATAAACTGTGTTCCTTATTTGCAGATGGGCATCCTTGGAATAGGGAAGAGGGAGGCTGAGAAGGAAATCAGTTAAGCTATGCAAAATGTAAGCTTTTTGATACCACAAGTGAGTAGAAACGTGAAATATTAATGGAAAAGCAGAAGTGCTGTGAAAAAGTAATGAGGTGTCATATCACTTTTTTTTGTTGTTGTGGAAAATTTTAAAGTGATGGAAGTAGCAGACAATCGAGCTTTGCAGTTGTTGCATTGTATTAGTACATGGAGAGCATGTGCAAGTATTTGCAGTTACAAAGGTTTGTGCATATATAGTATACCTCTGAGACGGCAAGATGCTGCCGTTCTGCACCAAAACACTGTGAAGGACTGGAAGTCCTTCTGGGATAGGACTAAGGAAGCTAAGGAACTTCATAATGTATGGGGAATCACATGAGCTGTACAGGGATTTAGTAGATGCCAGAAGAAATTCTAGTTCTGAGCAGTCTTTGTACGCTGATCTCATCAGCATCCATGATTCAGGGAGGACACAAGTCTTCCTTCAGTCTCCTTACCAGGATTCAACCATACAAGAACTGGGCAAACGCTGCAAAAACGAATTAAGCTTGCTCTGTTTGTAGCTGATCACCTAATACAAGAGAGCCTTATGTGAAGCCTCTGAATCTTACAGTAATATAAATGTCTAAGTAATATGCTTAAGTAATATGGCATGACAGCAGTAGTGGAATTTTACTCATTTTGTTTCCCAGAGTCACAACTGGAAGTATTTTTGGTACAGATTGCTCAATCCTGGATTTCTGCCTTGGCAGAAGTACTGGGTCATCCTGTTAGCAGGATTTTTATGTGATTTTGACATACAAGTACTAGAAAATCACCTGCCATCAGCCATCTGTTTCTTTAACTATAGTATTTGGTAGCTATTGATCCAGTTTGAGCTGGAATTTATCAGTTAAGTTGAAAGTGAGACTCTGCAGATGGTGGTGCTATTGATCCCGAATTTCCAGGTCTTACAAATGGGTGACTGCTATGAAAGCTGGGACACCTTGTTGAAGATGCTTAGTGTGCTTAAATTGACTTTTCTCTTTTTGGTCTCTGTAGTCAAAAGCTATCTGTAATACCACCGCAGCTGCTCTGCGTTGGATTCAGGAATCCCTGTTTTGATTTGCCAAACAGGCAAACTGTTTATCTCAGGTAAGAGAATTTTGAGGTGTGATGTGGTTAGTATCTAAAAATATCTGTGTAGGGAGATAGGATAGGGCTCCAACAGACAAAAACAGCGAGATAAGCAAGACGAGTTCAAGTTGGAAATACGATACTGTAGGTGTAATTAACCATTGGAAAAGCTTAGAAAGGAATGTGGTAGATCACTTGGAGTAATTAAGTCAAGATTAGATCTTCTTCTGAAATATCTTCTCATAGAGTTACAAGTTCTTAGGCTTTGTGAAGAAATTGCTGCGTGAGGTATTCTGGCCTGTGCCAGGCAGGAAGTCAGACCAGATTATCATCAGAGTTCCTTCAGGCCTTTTAAATCCACATCTCCACCAACAAAGGCTCTTATGTGGTACAGGCAGCCACAAGATTTCCAAAATCAGAGCTGGAGCAGGTCACTCTTGTTTCAGTGGTGAAGGGTTGAAAAGTCTTTGAGCAGGTCCTTGAAGAAACGTGGTGGTGAGTACAGTGCTGCTGAGTTTGCAGGCTTTGTGTGCTACAGTCATATGTGCTAGGACTGAGCCAACTTCTGCTCTTTTCTGATCAGTCCATAGACACATCTTTCTGCATGATCTTCTAATATTTCAGCCAATTTACTTAGTAGCTTGCGTTTTGTGTTGAGTTCACTAAGAAGTCATGATGTGTCTGTGACGTTTATTAAATCCTTTCTGTGACATAACTAAAGCCCTGAATAAATTCAGAACCCTAACCCTAACATAGGATCTTCTATAGCCAATCTTATTATCTGTATTTACTGGCAGAGTAAATTTTTAGCAGAGAAGTAGAATTCTTAGTATAAAGTAATCTGCTTTCCCCAAAACTGGAAATAACTTGTATATTTGCTCAGGGGCCTGCATGGGATACTGGGAGACAGTGGAGGATGTTTGTCTTCCAGTTCTCATCAGCTAAATGGAAGTGCATCCTTGTGTTACTGGGTAAGAGGAAGCAGATCCTTTTTATAGAAAAGATAAAAAAATATGGTTGATCCTAAAAGTCATTTTACACTCGAAGAAACACCAAACACTGTTTTGAACAAGAATAGCTCTTACTTTGTTTCTTTGGTAAGCTCATTAATTTCCACATCCAAAATTAATCAGGAGTTACAGTGCAAAATCTTGCAAATAGAAAAATCCGTCAAGTTGAGCTCAGAGTTATGTCATCCTACTGCACTTACGTAGCATAGCTTCTGTTACAGGACTGTACAGTGTAACTCCACTGTAGCATGACAGAAGGAATAGGTAAGAGTTGTGCTGGTGGTATGAATTCATACAATATTACTCAGGAGAGTTTTGCACGTAATTCCAGCTCTTGAAAAACCTGTGATAAAGTTCTTCTGTATAACTATCCAGGTAATTTGAGAGTGAGCCCAGCATAGCAGAGGATTTTGTGTTCCATAATACCTATTAACCTACCTGCCGGGGGGTAGTGGGTTCTTGGTACCTGGCTTGTCGTTCCTGTACTCTGACCATCCCTACTCTCTCCCTCCCTGGACTAAAGCATGCGTATGGTTTACACATGGTAGTCTAAACCTGAATTGAGAAAATCATTAGAGTAAACAATAAAACAATAGGAAAACTAAAGTAGAGAAGAGAAATGCCCTTGTGTATGATAACCTGAAGTAAGGTGCTTTGTGTCCCTGCACAGGGAGGCATCTGCTTTCATACATGTCCAGAGAAAAGAGAAAGGTCAGGGAGGGCAAGAGATTAGAAAAAGATAAAAGAAGGGTAGTTACCCTTGCTAGTAGGTAAGGGATTCGTGGCTGTGGTGAAGTAGAAAGGAGAGGAGACTTTAGTTAGTCAGAAGTCAAACATTTTTTGGCTGATTGCTGTGCAATAACAGTTGTGATTTTTTTAGTATGAATTTTTTTATGCACCATCTCTCCTGCAAATATATTCCATACCTCTGGTTTTCACAAATTCCTGATAGTGCAGTACTGACCAAGGAGAGTATTTAAAAACAAACTGCAGGATGTCTTTTTTTCACATGTTTTTTCTACCACTGAGTCATTCTTAATGGGTACTTCAGTACTGAAAACGAGTGCAGGAGACTGCGCCATGGAAGAAAATTGTTCTCTCCATTAGTAAATGTATTTGAGCTATCAAATTACTGCTGTTTTCTTCCATATGAAAGCTTGTGGCTAAATCAGTTAATGTAAAGGAAAACAGTCTTTCATACTACAGAAGAAACACCTCTAGTGGACAGTGGGTCACAAACCTGCCAAATTGATTTTGGTTATCCCTGAGAGCTTCTGTGGCATTTCTTTCTGTTCCGGCAACGCTGTAAAAGCGCTCCAGATGACAAAAAGGAGGAGTTGTGCTGAGGTCTGGGGAGTTCCTTTGGCTGGTTTCCCATGCACTGCTAGTCCCAAAGTGGTTATTTATACTAAAGAACTGAAGTTGCTTTAGAAGCTCAGTTTTACTGCACTTAAAAGCTATTGAATCTTGTTTCCTGCACTTTGTTTACTTAATAACCCCTACACAAGAATCCATGATTTTGCCTGGATAACTTGCTGTTCTCTTCCGAGAAGTAAATATACCTTTTTTGGTCATTTTTAAATTGACATGCTGGGTTGGAGCACAGTTCACTGTAAAGAAGTGCCATAGTGCTTACACTGTGCTCACAGTGTCTGCTCAGATGAGAGTTAAGAGTGCTGTGCTCACTGTTACATAACTTTGCAAAAAGTGTCGATTTGGGGAAATTCTGCTGCTGTGAGAGAACAGGAGCATCGGGAATGTTCTCTCCCACTCAATGGAAATGTGGCTTTTGGAGACTAGTACATTTGAAAAGTAGCAGATTGTGTGTATGTGCTCATTGACGGAGTGCAGCTTGAACATCACGATGGTGCTCAGGGCAGCAGGTCCTGCTGTTTGCTGCAGCCCTGGGAGGATGGATGTGGCTCCAGTAGCAGCAAGCTGCTACAGCGTATGTCTGGCTGCTTCCAGAAGGGATTTCCAGCCGGACAGTTTTGTTTTGAGTAACCTTTAGAAGACTGCCTCTGAAAGATTGCCAGGTTGGCCAAACAGATCAGTTCCCATCAGAGGGAGAGACAGCTGCTTATTTGATTATATCTGCTTCACTTGGATGTGTGGGTCCTCCCACTGAACTGGCTGAGTTCCTAAGACCTACCTGTGGAGAGAGGCAGGTAAGACAACATGCACTGTGTCAGAAATCCTGTTCATCTTGTGGAGGGGTAGGTTGTTACTCTAATTTTTCTACCTTTGCTATTTTGCACATAGCCCCTCTGTTTCAGCCCTGAGGGATCCTATTTACTACAGAATATTTCAGGTTACTGTACCCTTCTACTAGCAGTAGCCAAAGGCCCCGCTCACATACGTTACTGTGAAAATATGGACAAGAGCTGAGTTGATGGTTGGGCACAGAAAGCCAATCATATCCTGGGCTGCATCAAAAGGAACGTGACCTTTTGAGGTTGAGGGAGATGATTGTGCCCTGTACCCAACTCTGTTGAGACCCCCACCTGCAGTACTGTGTTCAGCTCTGGTGCCCCAAACATGAGAGACATGGACCTGCTCAAGTGAGTCCAGAAGGGGCCATGAAGGTTATACGAGGGCTGGAGCACCTCTCCTATAAAGACAGGCTGAGAGAGCTGGACTTGTTCAACCTGGAGAAAAGAAGGTTCTGGGGAGACCTTAGAGCAGCTTCCAGTGCCTAAAGGGGCTGACAAGAAAGCTGGAGAGGGACTTTTTTCCAAGGGCATATAGTGACAGGACAAGGAGGCTTTAAGCTGAGAGAAGGTAGATTTAGCTTTCTTCCCTGTGAGGGTGCTGAGGCGCTGGCACAGGGTGCCCAGAGAAGCTGTGGCTGCCCCATCCCTGGCAGTGT
>JANHGB010024016.1:0-35520 GCA_026283785.1 Coracopsis vasa | reverse complement strand
CAGGTTGGACAGAGCCTTGGGTGGCATGGTTTAGTGTGAGGTGTCCCTGCCCATGGCAGGGGAGTTGGAACTAGATGATCTTAAGGTCCTTTCCATCACGAACTGTTCTATTCTATAATAGCATGAGGAGGTTGGAGCAGCACAGAGGAGTTCTTATGGACTGACCACAAGCTCCATCCCCCTGCACCATTCAGGGCACGAGTCAGGAGTGCTTTTATATCAACCCAAAAGCTGTTTTCATCTTATTATATAGGACATTAGCTAGAGACAGATGCTACTTTAACCAACTCATACTGATTTTCACAAAACTTAGTCAGTGTACTGTAAATCACAGGAATCCCAGGTTTTCAGCGTCCCAGTTTTAAAGTTTGTCCATTTAAAAAAGTACATCTAAGCCACATGTGGCCATAAATAAAAAGCTGCATTGTTATTGCACACATGCTTCCCTCAAGGCACTGCATCATCCTCTGAAGTATCCGAATGTGACATTTGAAGCAATTTTTTCAGCAACTGAAAAAGTTAGCAGCCAGAAGGCTTCTCCCCCTGCTTTCTCCCGTCACAGCTACCTGCCAAGACTGGCTCCCTCGCTGCCCCCAGGTGCCACCAGACTGCTAATATTGCAGATATCACCTCCACACTAGGGCTCCCTGAGAATTTTAACCAAACATTGAGAAACCAGAAAGGACAACTCCCTCCGGTGCACTGAGATCTGAAACTGTGCCATAAATGCTAAAAAGACCCTCACTGTAGCTTGAAAATAATTCAAAAACCAAACAAACCACAAAACCTTACATCTGTGTATTTAAATTCAGAGGATAGCATTCTTTGTTCGTCATATGGCACAGTCATTGAGTGGCTACAGACATACAGCCATTCTATTTTGTCTGTTAGGAAAAGCAAGTTATCTGTGGCAGTAAAATATCGCGCAGGTAAGGAAAAGTTAGGAGATTATTTTAGTCTGTAAGCGAATTCCTTAGGTTTTCATGCTGACAGTTGCTATTACCTTCTTATTCCTCAGTCATCTATTAATTTTCTAAATGAACTCTTAGGAGGTGGCTTTAAGCCCTGTTTCTGCAAAAACCTGGAAGTATGTAACAGTGTATGTGTGTGACAAGCACTGATGCAGGATTTTTAAAGATTTGGATCCTCAGGTCATGGAATAAATAACATTCTCAGCCGGCTCTGTGAAAAGCAAATTGGTATAGATCTTACACTTTTACAAAAAGATTCCCTGTTTTCCTCATATAGGAAACATTGAGCTCTGATGCTCTAAGAATTTGAGAGGAAAAGTAGAAAGCTTGGCACGCAAGGATGTGACTTGGGAAGTACAGAGCAAAACATTACCACACACCTTTCATTACCTCACATTAACACTTACCCAATAACTTGATGCTCAAAATACTGCAGTGTCCTTTGAAGAGTTTGACGAATGGTCTGGGGCTATGGAAGAATAATACAAATTGTAAGATTAGGGAAGTATAGTACAGTTTAATTAACAGATATTTTAGCACACTATTTTTCTACAGTTTTACTCCTCTTCCATCTTCTACCTGCCAGAGGCCCATCACAACGATATTCATTTTCAAATGAAGTATTTTTAATTTCTTGTATGTTACTTCACCATTTAAATAGAATGAATTTTGCAATGTGACATGATTAATAGTGCTTACAAGACTAGTTGTGCTTAACAAAGGAGCTGCTTCACTATTAGCTCTCAAAAACGATCACCCACCAATTATCTCATTTATTAAAACTAATTATTTTTAAATAGTCTTCAAGAAAATGCTAATATTTTGTGATGAAATTATCACCAGGAAAAGGCATTTGGTTTTTAAACTTTGTATGCTCCCTAGGGCATTTTGTACTAAAGAATATGTGATGGTTTAACCCCAGCCAGCAACTAAGTACCACGCAGTGATGCGCTCAGTCTCCGTACCCCTTCGTGGGATGGGGAGGAGAATCAGAAAAAGGTAAAACCCATGGGTTGAGATCAGAACAGTTTCACAAACTAAATAAAATATTATTATAATTATTATTAAAAGAAAGATAACAAAACCAGAGAGGAATAAAGCCCAATAAACACAAGTGATGCACAGCAACCATGATTGCTCACCACCCGCTGACTGATACTCAGCCTGACCCAAGCAGTGATCTGGCCCTTCCAGGTGACTCCCCCAGCATATATACTGGGCATGACATGCTGTGGTATGGAATACCCCTTTGGCTAGTTTGGGTCAGGTGTCCTGTCTCTGTTCCCTCTTGGCTTCCCGTGTCCTGCCCCACTGACAGAGCATGAGACTGAAAAGTCCTTGATCCAGGTAAGCATTATTTAGCAACAACTAATACAAACAAACTCAGACTAAAGCCAAAACACAGCACTGCACCAGCTACTAGGAAGAAAATTAACTCTATCCCAGCCAAAACCAGGACATGCAATTCTTAAGTAGTTCTCAGCACTGTAGTGTGTGACTGCCTTCCAAATATTCAGAAATAAAAATAATAGCTAAGTTTTTTATGCCATCTAAGATTTTAGAAATGCTAACTTAAGTATTATAAAAGGAGTTCTATGTGTCTGATCAGGTGCCACTAATGCTTGTAAAAACTATTGTATCCTCTCCTCCAAAAATCAATGAATTCTGTTTATTTCCCATGAAAAATAGAACAGAAGAATCACCAGTAGATATGGAGAAAAATGAGAAACTGCTGGCTGAGGAAAGAGAATGATTAAAGTACATTTTACCATCTGCAAAATTAATTGAGATATACAGAGAGTAAGAGTTCACATGGTCAGTTTTAATCTGTAGGCATTTTTTTTATCTTAGCAATAGAAGAAGATAATAAAAATAAGGTATCTGTATTAGACAGAGGAAGTTATCACTAGAGGAAGAGGTACACTGAATATGGCCTTCAACTAAATAAATCAAAGTTACACTTATTTTTTTCTGCATCTCTAGTAAAGCATTACACTAACATTATGGTGCACTAAAAAATATAAGTTTTAGTCATGGACATGTTGGCTGGCAAGTTGCCCCCACGGAAACAAATGGTGGACCTACCCTGTTCTATTTCTGCAGTTGTTTCTTAGAAAACTGAAATATAGCTATTTTTCATAATCTTCTACCCTGTTATCTTTTATTAATATTCTTGTTCCCTAGTATATATTTACCTTGAGACAAATCTGAGAAGCCTAAAACAAAAGGTTTCTTGTGTATGGAATGAGCATAAACTGAACTAGAGTGAGTCTTTGTCCTTTTCTTATCTTTTCATGTCTCCTCATACTTCTTTCTGACACCTCATACCTTTACTATTTACATCATGATGACTGTGTTGTATGTTGCATAATGTTCACTCCTGGGTTAGAGGCTATCTCTCAGGCTGTGGGTCTGAAGGGAAAGAAGGCGAAAAGTAGAAATAGAAAAACGGATCATCAGTCTCAAACTTGTATCACTTACCATATATTTAACACTAATGTTAAAAAATACCCACATGTCCTTTTATTGAGTAGAGATGTGCTACACATACACGTAAAATTATATGTGCTGGCTTAATTGTAGGTTTGGGTGAGCTTGAAGGAAAGGAAACTGTAACCTGGTAGGGAAAAAAGGAAACAGCAACTGTCACAGACTGCACAGACTACACCACGCACTGCTAGTGCTGTAGATCACCACTAAATTAGAACAGACCTGAAAAACTAAATCAGTAAGAGCAAAGTTCTTCCTTAGGCACTTTCTCTTTGGCCAGCAGACCCAGTAAATAGAAGACACCTAAGGTTTCTGTAAGGTCTCTGTTGACTCTGTACTTGTCCATGGACAGCAGCTATACTTGGGTACCTTCCTCCACAGCAACCTTTCACTTCCATTGGGTAATCCTCAACATGAAGAACTGAAGGTCCAGAGGCACTTTTGACTTTGGTTACCTGTTTTGCACTGGGTTACTTGTTTGGCTATAATGGCTTTTGGTTTAAAATACTCCTTTTCCATATAGACTCTCACTTTTTTTACCTCTGTAGGTGAAATACTTGTTTTAAAGAACTGACTGCTTGACTTACTTGCAGGTGTCGGAAATGCAACAGAAAGAAAGACATGAGGAGTAGGCAGAAGTTGAGGATGCTGCTGAGCTGCATTGTATGGGACAGTACTGATGTCTTTGCTTTGTTATAGAATGAATATCAGGCTTCATAAGCCTCATTGCATAAATGGGTTGTAAGATGCTTGTGAGAAAAAATGCAGCTGGAAAACAACGCAGAGAAGGAGGAAAAAGGAATTTAACTGTCAAGAGGTGCAAAAATAACTGTGGTGTATGGATAAAGTTTAATGTTAAAAGGCTCTGTTAAAAACTTTCCCTGCAGCACATTTTCATGATGCTGACAAGCAAGAGAAGCTTGTTAATTATGAGTGCCCATGTTAGACAGAGTTTTTAAGTGATGCTCCTACTTTGTAACAAAGCACACCATTTCTAGCTGTAAAAATTTCCTCAAGCTTTAGGTCGGTAACCCTCTCTGTTTTGTTCCTATCTTTTCCCTCCCCACCTTTCGTTGCTCACCGTCCTGTCATTCACCGCTTCCTACCAGCATCAGCAGTGCCATCAGCAGGCTTGCCGCAGTCATCTGCAGGTTTATTCTTGTTCAGTTTTTTATTTACTTACTTCATTGTATTGGCTTGATCTGGTGGGCTTTTTTCTGTATTGTGACCTCTTTACCTAACCCCTCATATCTTGAACCCCTTTCACACCTTGTCCCAAATTAAGACTTGGTTGTCTCTGTCCTTAGGTGACCTTCAGTTCCAAGCTATAGATGTAAGATTTACCATTGATTCTAGGCAGTCCCTTGGAGCTGCAGATTTTTGAGGTCATACCTTTGCAAGTTTCCAGCTGAAGTATCCCCATCTCCAAGGCTTCAATTTGTTTCTATTGAGCAAAACATCAGATTGGGGATCTGGGGTGAAGTGAACAGATATTGGATTAATATCACAAACCAAGGGTTTCTAACACTCAGGGAAAAGATAGCCATAGTAGCCCAAACTCACTTTGAAATCTGATTGATAATAAAATGGTGGCTCCACTTAATGAAGAATTCATCATGTAATGAGGGCATAGTTGTACAAATAGCACCAAGGAGATACAGAGCTCAATGGATTAAGTCAGCTATATTTTAGTTTGTGTACAGTAGGAAATATGTGCCCTCCTATAGCAAGCTGGTTTTATTAAAGAATAGGGGAAATTTTTCTTAACTTTTCCTTTAGATTATAAGGTCTCTTTGTCCAAGAGAAATAAACCTTCCTCTTGGTTATGAAGTTCTAAATAAATGAGTAGGAACACACAGATAAAATTGGGTGCAAGAAATTAAAATATGTTGTTTAAAATATAGTGCAAATTCCCATCTCTAATGCCCGATCTTGGTATAGGAAATGGACATATTTACAAGGTGGGGGGGAAGAGGATCCCTTGAAGTTATTATCTCACTTTCCACATTTTCAGCTCTGATAAGGACTAGTCCACCAGCTGCCAATTTCTTTAATTTAAGTCAGTGCAAGAGCCCTGCTGGGGGTTCATTACACGGCTAACAATGACTGGAGCCTCTGAATAGTTCAGAGGCTTCTCCGCAAACTTTTTTTTCCTGGCAAATTCTTCTTCCCTGCGTTATGAGGACCAATATGAACCTGATACAATATCTCTGTTTTTTCAAGCAGAGGTGTTTCTCCTAAGTGTTTTTTACTCAGTTTATTCCCCCTTTTTGCTAACTACATGATGAGAAAAAGAAATCTGTTGAACTGAAAAATACCCTGGGAATCTCTGGTTTGGACTACTAGATGTGGTAGGGATCTCCTGTAGTTCCTAGGCTGCACAAAATTGGGATTCTTCAGACTAGTTTCTAGAGTCATTCAATGCTACATCATTTAGAACAATATTCATTTTGCAAATGCTGTTTTCTCAGACAAAGACATGTTTGAAAGCCAACATTTTTGGTCTCTGGTCTTTGCAGATTTTCTTGTTCTGGGGGAAAGTCATGCTGCATGACAAAGTCCTATCCATGATCTGTGCCTTGGCAAATGCAATTAACCTTCTTTGAGAGGTGAAATTTGCCTTCTGTCTCATCTTGGGTTTGGCTAAACTGTTGGAACTTGCGACAAAACAACCTGTTTCCTTCTTGTAATTTGTAAGATGGAGTTTAGCCCCAGTCCTACTTTTGGGCAAATATATTGTGGGAAAAACAGCACACTAATATTTTTTAGTGTCATTTTCAACCAACCACTATGGCCCATCTAACTACATTATTCTGTTCTTAGCAGGGAGGGAGGGGAAAACCTCAGTACATCCTGGCATTTGGTAATCTGCCTATTGTTCGGTATATTTCAGTTCAATTGCTGATTCCTCTTTCTGAATAAAGTTCTCTTAACCAAGTCTTGCTTGAACGCATTGTAGCTGGCCCTAGGTGCCACTTCTAAGCCCTAATGACTACTTTAAGGAGATTGATACATTAAAGGACATTCCAAGTCACTCCAGAAATGTACTAGCAAGTTAAGAAGTCTTGAGACATGCCTAGCTGGAATGGAGAATTGGTCTGAAAACATCTTATTCTGTGTCTTAGGTCAGGACTTTTCTGTTTTCAAGGGATGAAGGGTGAAAGAAAAAAAAAGCATTTAGCATTTCTGGAACCACTTAGGAAAAAACGTTGGTTGTGTCTTTTAATACTTGCAAAGTGAAATCATTGCACCTGATTGTACCTCGTAGAGCTGACACTTGCAGTTTATTTGGCTGCTGCTGTTTCTTGTGTCACTGTTCTCTGCTTCAGGCGCTTTTTCTGGTATTTGCACAATGTTAGTGAACACTGTGTTCTTATGGTTCTGTATTACAGCTCTGTTTTCACTCACCTGTGAGAGGATCTTTCACTTAATGATGTACATTTCAGTGTGTGCCATGTGATTATATACTGAGAAATAGTAGAAAGGGGTGCCATAGCCTTTTGGAAATGCTTTTTCAATAAAACACTGGATTTTAGTTAGAAGTTTGTGTTTATTTGTTTGTGATTTTATTGTTAAAAATTTGTATTTGTGTTTGTTGTTCCTTTTTCCATTTTGTTGTTGTTTTCTCATTATGTCACTTTTATGTTCCTTGCTAAATCACAAAGTAAGAAAGTGGTTCCTGTAAAGTGCAAGAATGATCTGAAATACTTTTTAGCAATTCCAGAAAGACCTGTTGGATACATACACATGATATTCAGAAGCATGAAAGCAAAATCAAGTTTTATGGTTCACATATCAGTTCTTCTCTGAAAACACTCATTCATTTATTTTCCCACAAAGCAAATAACTTACTTTTCAGTTGAAAAATTTCATTTATAAAAAGTCATGCAGAATTTTACTAGTCAGATTCATGTTTTCTTTGCAGTACATATTACATTAAGATGCCTTTTATAGTTTCCAAATACTATGTTAAGCACTTTTAGAAATGCAGGCTTTTATTAAAGGATGTCTTGGAGTGTATTTTGTAGAAATAAAAACTTGGTCCTCTATAAAAATAACTGGTATTACTAAGGTAAACTGAGTATATCTGAGCATGAATATGTATTTTGCCTTGTGCCCATGACTCTTAGAGAAGCCACACCCATGCACAGATTTTTGATATTCAGAGGTGCAGTGGGTATTTGCTTTAAGAATAAGTAAATACCACCACACATTAACAGGTTCTAAATTTAAGAAAATGCATATGCTATTTCGTACTTTAGCAAAATTTCCCCAGGTAATGATGTATTGACCTTTATTGCTCAAAGATGTAGCTGCTTTGTGTAAGAGGTTGCTCTGCAAAAAGTTCTCTTCTCCCTCTCCTTTTCCTTCTCCATCTCTCTTTCCTTCTCCCTTTCTCTTTCCCTTCTCCTTTTCAAAATATTCTAGGTACTCTTAAACTGTTAAAATGCATTAGGAATTATTTGCTTGTCAGTTCCATTCTGTGGTTGTTGCTTGTTTGATTTTTTTTTCTAAATGCCCTGTGCTATGTCCAGTACTGTTAGTCTTCTAATATTTTCCAACAGAATAATATATATTCGGAGTTTAAAAGGCAACTAAACGTTGTGAAAAGTTCATTCAAATATGCGTGTTTGTGTGCCACAAAGAGCTGTCGTGGTTTAAGCCCAGCCAGTAACTCAGAACCACACAGCTGCTAGCTCACTCCACCCACCCCTTCTTCCTCCCACAGCTCCTGGAGGGGCGTGTAGGAGAATCGAGAGAATGTAACTCCCACGGGTTGAGATGAGAACAGTCCAGTAACTAAGGTATAACACAAATCACTACTACCACCAATAATAATAATGATAAGGGAAACAGCAAGGGAAGATAATACAACCGCTCACCACCCACCGACCAATACCCAGCCTGACCCCAGCAGCGATTTAACACTTCCGGGTAACTGCCCCCAGCTTATATAGTAAGCATAACATGCTGTGGTATGGAATACCTCCTTGGCTAGTTTGGGTCAGGTGTCCTGTCTCTGCTTCCTCTCGGCTTCCCCTCCTCCCTGGCAGAGCATGAGACTCAGAAAGTCCTTGGTCAGAGTAAACATTACTGAGCACTGTTCTAAGACTGAAAGTCAAAACCACAGCACTGCAGCAGCTACTAAGAAGGAGGAAAATGACTGCTTCTGCTGAACCCAGGACACAAGTAACTTACATATGGGCCACATGCTTTAGTGCACTGTTTGATGTCATGTTGACATCCTACTATGGAAAATATGAAGTGATATAAAATAAAGTTCCCCAAGATTTGATAGTTTATTTTGTATAAAAATATCAGCAAGAGAGATATGAAGCAGACTGTTTTTCTTTAGAAAGAGATCACATGAAAGAGTGGAGGAACAGGACTTGTACAGAAAATCAATGCAGTAAATTTCTCACTGTTAAAAGACTTCAGGAGTGGCGAGTGCTAGTGATGATGTTCAACAGAATTTCCATTTTAACTGTGAAAAAAATAAATGGCTTAAACAGCAACCTGAATCAAACCTCTGGCTGCATCTGATCCACAGAGGTCATTTCAGACAGCAGCAGGACAAAGAAAGTTTTGTATATATTTTTCCTTATGTTAAAACAAGAAGAAAACAAGACAGTCTGAAGTGATTAAACAAGATTTGACATGAAAACCTTTGCATAATTTTTATTTTATAATTTTAAAAATCACTTTCATTTTCCCTTAGAAGCTTAGATTTCAGTGTTTCTGATACCCTAAAGGTCTTGTTTATTGTAATGATTTCCTGTAAGTCATACAGAAAGGTGGTTTATGGGGGTTTTGTTTCGTTTTGTTTTTCCTTTCTTTCTAAATCTAGGATCATCAACTCTTCTGCTGAAATGAATTCTCAAAACACATCCAGTTCACCCCCTGATAATTAAGAAACAAATTAAGAAAGTACATAGTGGTTATGTGAATACAGAGCAAGATAAGAAATGTGTAATCCTGTCCTCACAGATCTTCCTCTCCAAGACGTGGGAGAAATATATAGTTCCCCGCAGCCAACACCCTAGGGAAAAAAGGTTGCCCTGAGGCGGCAGGTCTTTCTGCAAGAAATACGATAGGTTTTGAAGGACATTTTCAGTCCTGTGATTGCACAGCATTGCACAATAGTACATAATCACAGGGATAGCACCTATCAAGATATACTTTCCTACTATATGTGCACTGTTTGCAGGATGTATGAGAAAGTACTCAGCAGAACACAAAATATACTGAACCAATACAGGCAGAGAAATCAAGGTTAAGGGAAGATTTTGATCCAAATATATAAGCTGCATCTAACTAATGTGAGAGGGATGCTGGAGAATCCATAAAAGGATTGAAAACAGCTGACAAACGACACTTGGTGACCCTTTCTGACAGTAGGAGGATAAGGCCCACACAAAGAAGGGAAGCAGCTCTGAGCTCCCCAGGGAACCTGCAGGACTGCCCTGAAGGTTTTGACCTGAAAAGCCTAGTATGGGAGGGGTAGGGAATCACAGATCAATGGCGCTGGTTTGCAAATACCAAGTGCCACAACCTCTCTGTTTTGTCTCAAGCCTGTATATCTGCAGGGAAGAACCAGTGGAAAGCAACACTGCCATAGGAAAAAAAAAAATATTTAGGAACCCAGTAATCTGAAGGGATAGTAATCGTTCACAGATGTTTATTTACATTTCCAGTGATTTCTGTGCCTGCTGCCTGTTGCTGTGTTGTCTATCTCAAAAAGAGTGATTTTACTCTTCAAAGAGAAAATGTCAGGAGTATTTATATAATCTAGTCTACATTCAGTTCTTAAAATATTAACCGCTAACTCACGAACAGCAAGTTGGCAAAACTCAATGCTCCTGGAAGAAAATGCATTTTTGTTGCAAATTTAAAGGTATTTAAATTAATGAAGAGGTGTAATCCTTAAGTCATTATGTCATTCCAAACCCTATTCCCATCTTGCCCATGCTGTCACAAGGGAAATCTCACCATCTTCCTGACAAACCTGTGGTAGGTTCATTTTGGCTGGCTCTCAGCCACCCCACCCAGCCGCTCAACTGGAAAGGACAAGATGGAAAAACTCGTGGGCCAAGATAAAAACTGTGACATTTACCAATTACTTCACAGGCAAAACAGACTCAACATGGGGAAAACTGATTTAATTTATTGCAAATAGAACAGAATCAGATGTTGAGAAAAACAAGGGGAAAAAAAAAGAAGAAAAAAAAAAAAGAGAGAAAACTAGAACACCTTTCCATTCCCCGTTTTTTTCCCAGGCTCAGCTTCACTGCTCCATTCCCCACTTCTCTACCTCCTCCCATTTGAGCAACGGAAGAGAATGGGCAACGTGGCTCCGCTGTCAGCCCACAGCAGCTCCTCTCTGCTGCATCTTCCCCTGCTGCACTCTTCTACTCCAGCGTGGGGCCTTCCCACGTGCTGCAGTACTTCAGGGTAAACCTGCTCCAGTGCGGACTCTTCATGGGCTGCAGCTTCCTCGAGGGCACTGTCCCTGCCCCACCGGGGTCCATCCCGGTGCCGCAGAGGTATCTCTGCCGGGCGCCCAGAGCCCCTCCTGCCCTCCTCCCGCTCTGCCCTCGAGGCTCGCAGGGCTGTCTCTCTCCCGGTTCCCCTCAGCCCTGGCTGCCGGGTACCGTTTGCCCTTCCTTACCCAGGCCTTTCCCGAGGTGCCCGCCCATAGCTGAGGGCCTCAATCTGCCCTGCGGTGGGGCCGTTGGAGCGGGCTGGGACCGGCTGTGTCCGGCACCGGGTAGCACCGGCCGCTGCGCAGAGGGGACGCCGGAACAGCGCCTCGTTGTTGCTGATGCTGACGCTGACAGCGCATAGGCCTGCACCCGGTACAAATACAAAAGCAAGAAATAAGCATCACATTTATTATCCTGCTTTACAGGAAGCAGGTATCTTGGGAGATAGGTAAAGATTCCAGTAACATCTTGGACCTACTGATAAAATCTCTAAACAAAGTTTCTGCATTCAGAATTACAAAGCTGTAGTCATTCCTTTTTTTAGGAATATTGTTATTACTAGTATTATACTACAGTGTTTTCATTGTAAAATAATAAAGGCAATGAAAAGACCACATGAAAGAGGAGATCAATAAAACAGACTCATCATAAAATTTGTAAATAAAACAATGGCATGGGGAAAAGATCTCTGCTTCCAAGGGAAACGGATACAACCATCAACAAAAACAATAGCTATATTAAGAATAACAATATTGCCACCTGCAATCAATATGTAAATGCAATTTCTGTGCCCAATCACAAATAATGTGTTGAGCAAAATGCTTTTGAACCAACATGATTAGTCACAGCATGCATAAAGCTGATCATTTCCATTACAGCAGCATTATAAAATGACAACAAGGCACATTCAGGATCCACATTCATCTCTTAAATCCTGAACCTGACATGTATAAAATCAAACTGAAACAGCAACAAGTCAGACTTTGATATATAAACACCATTAGTGGCAGTCATCTCAAAAGTCATCATATTACAAGCTATGTGATTCTGATACAAGAATACAGTTTGGGGGTTTCTTCTGCTTTTTTGGTTTTTTTGTCTTATTTTCTCATATGCTTTCTCATTATCAGCAACCAGTGCACATAGAGGTAAAACTTTGATCTGTAGGCATGAGGCCTAAAAGCTTTCATCAACAAGTAAAGAAAAAAAAAGAAATGAAAAGAAGGTTAAGGATTATTATTCCACATCACAGTACTTGGGAATTTCATATAGACATGTAACATCAGGAAAAAAAGCCCTCTAGAAAACCTGTGAGATCTGAAGACACTGGAAGCTTAGTAGCTTTGAACCACTTAAATTGTACACTTACTGATGGAAGAAAACCCAACAACATCTGAATTTCCTGAGCAGGTATTTCCTTTCTGTCAGTTTTAGCACAAGACCTAAAATATCATGTCATATCAGAAATACCCACTTCACTTTCTGTTTAACAAAGGTTTCTGCTCAGGCTTCAGCAGGTGTTACATGTGAGACACACAAAATTATTCTTTATGTGCCTGGCAGTGACAAGCAACCATTCAACCTAAGATGTCCAGAGTAGAAATTACGGAGTAGAAGACAACTAGAGGTTTTAGAATATTGTGTTTTCTGCTGGAACTAAAGAAAACCTGCCTAAATCTGAAGGTTACCTGAACATTTCTGTAAATTCACTTCACTCAGACAATTTAATCACTGGGTGAGCACATACCAGCCAAGAAAACACATTTGATATTCCTTTCCTGATGTCCTTGACAATACAATCTCATTTTCCCTTGTACTAAGACAGTCTGTTGCTCTCTGGGATATTAGGGTCTCCTTCAGTTCTGCTTCCATTCCACTCTGGTTTCTGACGTGTTTGCAATTTTACTGTTGTGCAAATGTTATCTTGAAATTCTCTCAAGCAAAGTGCAGCACGTGAAGCCTGTAACAATACCATAGCACTGTTACCTTACAACTCCCATACCTAAGTAGTTTCCTCAGACAAAGTAAAGGACTGTAAAGCAACAAAACCACAAGAAGGATTTCTTCATTAAAAATACTATGTTAAATTTTTATTGAAAAGGAGTTTAAGAAAGAGAGGAATATAAGCTTCAGCTTTCAAAGAGAAGAAAAACAGCTGTATTTTTCTCATTCCAAAGAGTTTCATTAAATGAAAGCTACAAACTTTTAACTGAGGAATAAGAAAGTTCATTGATAGTGTTTTTTCAATAGTGGTTTTAATTGTAGCAGACTTAAATGCTCTAGTAACATTGGACTGACAATATTTCCAGAATATAATTAACAGACATAAAGTTTATAACAGCTGTAAACATAAATAACACTTCATACAGCAGTGCTAGAAGTATTTTCTCTTTTTGGAGAGTTGTCCAGACACCTGCTCAACGAATACCTTTGGAGAACATACATAAAAATGAAATTTGACCATCTGATGTAATTTTCATACTTTCTTCAAACAGATTCTATATTATGCCTGGCTTTTGGCTAAAGCAAAGCACAATGTTTAACATAAATACTTTTGGGGATAATGGGAGAAACAGGTGTGTTTTGGAGAGCATCTTCATTGCCAGCTGTCATATCTCCAAGTAATGTGTTTGTATGTAAATTAATGTTCTTGAACGCATTAGGTCACAGCTGTTCGACAGATATTCAGCTTCCATGCTCCTGAGGTGAAAAAGTAGTTGAGTGTGGCCAGAATTTCTCTGAGTTTTTACTGCATCTGCTTCAGTGTCATTGCATGAGGTTACTTTTTTGACTAATGTATGAACATAAGCTGTTGACCATAGATCCCAGAGACTAGTCTGTCTCCCCATACCTGCTACAACTTACAGAAAAAGGAAAAAAATAGGGAGAAAATTGAGCAGAAATTTCAAATCACAGTGTCTTGCTTTGGGTAATAAGATTTATGCAGTAAAATCAATAGACTACATCCAATAAAATACAAATTCTGTAATGTTAGCTGCTATATCACAAGAATATAACAGAACAGAACTGCATGTTCAGCCTATCAAAGCTGCAGAATTTCAGTGTAGCCCAAAGAAGTGGGGAGGGTCATCTTGCAATTAGAGCTAGGAAGGTGCTCACTTTTTAAGAGAGAGTGCCTCTACTGAATATAAAACCCCATGCAGTCAACCTTGGTAGCCTGTGAATGTATGCATTCACTGGGCTGTTGGGCTTGGAGGCAGAGTTCAGCAGTGACCCTGTCTTTTCTCATGTCCTCCTGCTGACAGTAAGAGGCAAAATACTTTCTGTGACAATGGCCTGGCAGCTCTGCTTTTAGGACACACAAGGTGGCCACATGACCAGGGCACAGTTGTAAGAGTAGGATCTTGGTTACAGTCGTTCTGATTTTAAGAATCCTACATACTGTCCAAATTGCACATTTTCCTTTCATCAGGAGGTTAGAATTGCAGATCACCTACACTGGACTCTGACCTAATATATTTTTTAAATCTGTAGTGATTTTGTGTATTGGTTATTTTTACTGTGATTAATCCTATAATATGAGTGTGCTGGTTTTGGCTGGGAGAGAGTTAATTTTCTTCATAGTAGCTGGTATGGGCTAAGTTTTGGATTTTTTGCTGGAAACAGTGTTGCTAAAACAGGGATGTTTTAATTACTGCTGAGCAGTGCTTACACTAAGTCAAGGCCTTCTCTGTTTCCCACCCCACCCCACCAGCAAGTAGGCTGGGGGTGCACAACAAGCTGGGAAGGGACACAGCCGGGACAGCTGACCCCAACAGACCAGAGCAGTATTCCATACCATATGACATTGTGTTCAGGATATAACACTGGGTGAAGAAGAAGGAAGGGGAATACGTTCAGAGTTAATGGCGTTTGTCTTTCCAAGTAACTGCTGCATGCAGTGGAGCCCTGCTTTCCAGGAAATGACTGAACACCTGCCTGCTGACGGGAGGTAATGAGTGAATTCCTAGTCTTGCTTTTGCACACAGATTTTGTTTTATGTTTTTAACTGTCTTTATCTCAACCCACAAGTTTTCTCACTTTTACCCTTCCGATTCTCTTCCCCCATTCCACCACGGGGGAGTGAGAAAGCAGCTGTGTGGTGCTTAGTTTCCAGCTGGGGTTAAACCATGACACTGAATAAAGGAGGAAAGCCCTACTGTATTAGGCACTATGAAGCAGAAAAAAAGAATCTCCTGTATTTCTTTATTTCCCTAATTGTTTTTTTCATTAATGACTATATAATGTAATCAAAATGTACACTGCAGCACCCTGATAGAAAAGGGTATTAAAATATTTTGAAATTGTAGCTCATTCAGAAAGTATAAAGAAGATAAAATCAGAGCCATCTTGATGAATAACAAGTAAACTCACCTGCCTGTATATAACAAACAGGTAAACTCTCTTTGACTATATATGTTTCTGAATTACATCAATCGTGAAAACTATTACAGACATATAGACATATTTGTGCTGTCTCATCCTGGAATTACACATGTCCCTTTTGCAGCAATTTTTCTCCTTCTATCACAGTAGCTATCAGAAACTAATGTATATGTAGTGCTACCTCTAACGCTACATTACACTTTATTATCACCTTTACTATCATCTAATCTGTCCTTGCCCAAGAATTAAATTTTATCCCAGAAATTTGCAATGCATAATCCTCTTGAGGAGTTGCCATGATGCATATATTTCTACAGTTCCAGTATAAGGAACTCTTAAAATTTCATTCATTTCTCCACTTCTTTCAGAACAGAAGCAAATGATGGTGTTGAATCAAGAAGTACAGTTCATACTTGTAAACATTTGTATTACAACCATGCACATTTCATGGTCTTAACCAGGTGGTTGTTTTCCACAATACCTGAATTTCTGCGTGGTAAAAGACTGTGGTTTGAAGAGGCAAGGCTCTCTGTCACTTTGCTGTTCTGTGAGAGCAAGGAAGAACAGCTCTTCTACCTGCCAACTTACCTTCAAAGTAAAATCCCTTTGGGAAAGAGGTTAGCAGGGGACATCCCCTAGTGCCAAAGGAGGCATGCACTTAATTCAGTGGCAAGCATTCAGCTGCTGATAATAGGCACAAGGGGGTAGTGAAAAAAACCCATGGTATAGCAAACTTGCAGCTCCCTTGGGTGGACATGTCAGAGAGCTTTTCACCTCCCTTTGACCCGTTTCAGATAGAATATCCTATGGTTTGTATTTGAGTTTTATTTCCTAGGAGACAAATCAGTTACATTTATCTATCCCTGTCTCATAAAGTTTAACATCATTAGTACTACCATATGTAGAAATCCACGTTACTAGCAATCCTGTAAACTGCCTGATAACTCAAAAATGAATACGGTGCTAGCGTAAAATATTCCAAAGTTAGAAAAGAGTGACAGTAGTTCTCCCCCTTCTAGTTGTTTGTTAAAGGGTCCAAATGTTGTTAAAATTACCTTCATATATCAGGGCTATTGCAACATTGATTTCAGCCGACTTAAACATCATAAAATTTCTAAAAGAAACTTTTTATTTATTATATCTATTTTTAGGGTTTTAATATTATTATATTCTCACAAAAAAGAAAATGCTATAGAAAAAATTACTATGGTAATTAGGTACAAAAGTATCTAAGTCCTTTATGAGTCTGAATTTCTGTTGACTTTGGGGAAGGGACATAGACACTTTTGAAAACACTGACCAAAATTATTTTTCCAGTGTCACACAGGATGTCAGTCACAGAACTAGGGTCTCTGGAGTGTTGGCACAGTGTCTCAACAACACTTAGCCATCACGACTGGAACAATTATAATTGAAAACAGATTACATCTCAGTTAATTGCAGAAAAAGATTTTGCAAAGGATCTGAATTGTCATGAAATCTGCAACATCTTCCCCTGCAAACAATCAGTGGAGGAAAATGTCACATGTTTGTATAGAATTAGAAAGAGGATCTTCCCTCTGAACAGAGCACACTATCATTGACAGCTATGTACTTTGGCCAAAACTCTTGAAGAATTTACATAAAGTAAAAAATTAATTAAATAAATTATATTTTATCAGAAGGCTATTGTGTTTTCAGATGTATTAAGGCATTGAAGCACCCACGCTAAGGGAAGCATTCTACCTTTCTCTAACATTTTTCAATATTCTTATTTTTCTGATGGGTTTCTAAACAGCAATCCAGATAATGGATGCAGACATAATGTTGGGTTAAGCAAGTGTGGTGCAATATTTGAAAGGATAAGTAAAAAACAAAACCAAAATGAAATTAAAACAAATGTAATGTTTCCTTGTAAATTAACTTACTGTGTACAGGACAGAGACAGTAATAGTTACCAATTATATAAACATATCTACTTTTCTGTAAATTTTAAAAAGACACATATCAGCTGGAGAAAATTTTTAAAAAAAAAAAAAAGAATCCAGTTTATAAGTTATTAAGAAATCAAGAAAAAGCTTTTAAATTGTGTCTAGTTTTCTTTACAATGCCATTAAGACGTATGTCCCAACTTCTGGCTTTCTAAATTAATTCTGAACCATTGTCTCTAAAGATATGCAGAGAAAAAAGTTCCCTTGTTTTCTGGAATATGACATACTTAAAGAAAAAATTACTAAACCCAATGTATTCCAATCAGACTTCTTCTGCAGGCTTGAGTACTTCCATGATGGCTTCTAAGCTTGATCTTCTGCCTTTTTAAAAGCATCCTCTCTGCTTTTGATGAACTACCATTCTCAGTTTGTCAACAGAATGCACCCAACTGTTTCCCAGCTAAATGCATTCATGACTGCTGTGTGAAATTTTCGAGCAAGAAATGCCAGCATATTTTGTTCAGGTTCCATCAAACTTAACCCCAGAGAAAGCCTTCTGCTTCTCCCTTTTTATTTTGCCATATAGTCCACTTCCAAAAGACCTCTAATTTTCCAGTACACATATTCTCTCCTTTTCCATACAAACCTGCCTTTTGAGTCCACAGAAAGAGTACTGGCATCCTCGTAAGCCGGTGAGCACAGTGATTAAAATACCACTGCTCATATTGGGCCTTCTCTGTTCACTGCTTGGGATAATTATTAACAGTCTAAAATATCTAGCTACCACTAGATGCTGGAGTAGTAAGAGACTGTGCAGCCTTGACTGTCCAAATAGATCAAGAGCTCACTACGTTAAGCAAAATCCTCCTTTCCTTTTGTTCAGACTTGTGTTGTTTCAAGGCAAAATTTTAAATGTGGCTATTATTACACAACAATAAAATGTTTCCATGTATATCCTCCCTACTCGCCCAAGGAAGAATTGATAAAAGGCTCTTGAAATTAGGTGAATCTTTCCTATCAACAATGCCTTACACAGGTTTTTTGTTGCTGTTTTTTTTTTTTTTAAAGGTTCTCGAATGGTGCTTTGCCATTAGCATCTTTTATGTAAAAGATAGGTGTAAAACCCTAACTGCATCTTAATTAAATATAGCTACTTTATAGATTATGATCTACACTTTATTATTGGAGCAATTTAAAATTGATTTTACTTTAAAATTTACTGTTAAGAATATTATTAAGTATAAACTTGTACCATTATTTGAATACTTCTGGGCAGGAAACAGAACAATGCAAAGAAGGAAAATAAAAATAGAGAAATGGGGCAAGTGGAGGGGATGGAAACATAAAAATTAACAGTGGCATTTTAAGTATTACCTGTTACATCCAAATTAGTGCCTGTTAGCTAAGCAGGGACGTTCACAAAGCAGCCCCTCATGCTGTGAAATTAGATAAGGTAGTGCTTGCTGGCCTAAAAAAAATAAATATTGTCATACTTATTAGATCATTTCCTTATATTATATTTACATTCCAGCAGCTAGTTTTGTTGATGGAAACACGAGACTAATTAAGAGCTGGGACAAAAATAGTATGTAGAACATATAATTTTCACATGAACATTTTTAAAGGATTTGTGCTAAACTGAAAAGCCAAACTAATGCAGTGAACAAAGCAAATCAGCAGTTTTGTATTGTAGTGTTTTTGCAAAACTACCAGGTATGACTTGTAGGGGCAGCTGAATTAAAAACTCTTTTGGTGGAACAATAGGTCCAACAAATTGGCATAAGTGCATGACCTTTGCTGGCTGCCTCTGGCCTCAGAGTCTTAAGGCCTCCTAAATCCTGTTGATTTTTCATGTTTATTCCTGCTAATAGGTTTGTGTGATGTTTATTAAACAAATAATAATGTTTATTCCTTCCTTTCCAATCTGGTTTCAGTGTGTTAAAAATGGAAAAAGAATGTTCTATCAGTCTTGTTTTTATTATGAAACCAACATCAAAAGCATTTTACAAGTTTTTGCCTGGCTTGCATTCTTGCTGAACTCGCATAAACTCTGAAAAAGGATGAACATGTATTTCAGAATTTGGCTTCAATGTAGGATTATTTTGCTGAAGTTACTTCAAACAGGTAAACTATTAAATAATTCTGCTAAATGTGAAAAGAAGTCTATATCCTTTTAGGAAAGTAATTTTTAATGTGATAAAATAATAAAGCCAGAGATTGCTCTGAAACAGTCACGTTTGCATCATTGTGCAAAAAGTTTGTCTTGCCAGCTCTGGAAAAAGTTATCCTGCCTTGGAATTTTGTGTTTTGTAAAATATTCCTTTATATAATCACCTACAATTATTTATTATCTTGTAAAAGAGAAGCCTTCTGTGGAAAATTACTTCTTGCTCATAACACATGTATTTTTTATTTCTCATCACTGCACACCAAACACAATTCACTTTCAACCTAAGGTTTGTATTTTTCAACCTAAGGTTGAAATTTTTTTTGGTTGATGATATAAAGTGTGTGCTAGATTCATCAGTCCTATCACATAGATTCAGAAACAGTGCAGTAGAAGATGGCAGATTTAAACACACATGGTTAAGAGCAAAGTTGGATTCACAGTTAACACTGTAATGTGATGGTGTATAAAAGGGAAAAAAAAATAACAAAACAAAACAAACAAACAAAAAAAAACAACCACATAACCAATTGAAAATAACTTTCTATTTAAAAAAACTCTTAGCTTCCAAGAACGTTTAAGCTAGGTCCATCAACACTTTCCAGTATTGGCCTGTAATTACTTTTACATTTATATATTTTTTTTAATTCTTGTATATTGCCCCTTCAAACTAAAAACCTGTAAAAAAGGAATTTTATTTGAACCAATCCATACCTGGAAATATTTTATTTTTCAGTGACCTGATACCTTTTGACATTCTCAGATAGTAAATACAGGGGTACAGATACGTAAGCTACCATCTTCTGAATGGAAAAACTGCATACATGGACACAATGAACAGAGAAATGGAAAAACATGAGAAAATTCCTGCTCAGAGCAATTTTTACTTTATCATACTGAAATATGCTGAAATAATACAGGATTGAAATTGTAGGACAAGTGCCAGTCAAATTAAGGTACAACAGGAAATAGGTATAAAATCATATTATTCAAATGCTTACTTAAGCACACAGGCACAGTTTTCAGGTGGACTGCTTGGGACAGGGTCTTGTAGGCATAAACAGAAGTTCTACATAAGCAGAACTGCTTTCAGGTCAGCTCTGGCAGAGTAGCTGTCACATCGGATGAAACAGCAGGGAGGGAAGGGGGTTATTAGCTTTCCCACTTAAGGGTCCCAAACACTAGACTGAACCAAGTGACAAAACAGCTATGGCCCTGCTGTCTGGTTTGTATATATCAGAGGTCTACAAAGATAGGCTTATTTTTACCACCCAGACAGAATCAGGGAGCATGGGGGGAAAAATTGAAAAACCTTTGTTAGGTGGAGGAGGAAAATTTAGATCAGCCAGAAGCAGAAGATGCTACTGCTGGATTAAGACCAATTATTTTCTTCAAAACTTTCCCTGACTCACTTTTACCCCCTTTTGTTTCTCCATCTCTCTGATAACAGGACAACCCAATCTGTACCCTTCATATTTGTTATAGCAGCAATTCAATTTTTCTTTTAGTGCAGAGATGTCTTGAGACAGATCTGGCTTAACTCCCTCCTTGCAACAGGTGGGCAACAAAAGATGAGATTGAACTTGGCTCTTTTGTCTCCAGAATAAATTGATTCAGCTGGGAGAAAGAGCTAGATCACTTGGCTTCAAAAATTACTAATACTCTCACTCCTGTCCACTGATATTAGGAAAGTTTTTGTTTATTTCATTGGGCACTGGGTTGACCCCTAATAGTACTGTCCTGGGTTCAGCTGTAACAGTTATTTTTCTCCTTCTTAGTCAGCCTGGTGTGCCCCGGCTCCCTGGGGCTTACCATATTGATGCCAGCCTTAGCAGTTGAGTTACCTGCATTTGGGGAAATCACAAGGGGTCAGCACACCTGGAGTGCAGGGGATGAGCCTGGCCCTGGGAAAACCACCTGCCTGATGATGGTGTCTCCCCTGCCAGATTAAGTAACCCTGGGTTAAACCATGACAGGTACTTAGCCGAAAAGATTATTTATCTCTGAGTTACATGCCTTGCCTTGGCTTGTGCCTTATATAAAAAAGCCCAGGCACCATCTGCTTTTGAAGACCCAGGCAGAAATGCAATATAGTGTATTATGGGTCTGTGTACCATCTCTGTGAGGCCCCCTGTCCACACAAAGAATGAAAAAATGAAACTAATTTCAAAAAAAAGGAAGGCAGAAAGTGACAGAAGCACTTTCTTATTGCAAAGGAATGGATTTATGAGTGACTGAAATCTACTTCTGATGATCTTTAATTTCTGTTATTTTCCCTCAGTCACCAGGCACCTCACATCCTTCTCCACATACAAAATGCCAGTGTCTGTTTCCTTGACTGTCCATTGAGCATGTGAATGATAACCATTCATCTGCCTCTGCATGCATTCACAGCTGGGATTGTAATGCAGCAATCATCTGTGTGGAGCCAATTACTGTAATATGCTGCTCAAGAAAGCTGATAATAGAACCTTATTTATTTCTTTTGAGCAGGAAATTTTAGTTTAAGTATCAAAAGAAAGATGCCATCATTAATATTAACCAGGGGCCTTTTTAGTTTATTAATTTTTTCAATGATATTTGCTAATTCTAATTAGCTAACTGTTTTTATCATCATAATTTTTAAGGACTTCTATTAGTTCAGGGAGGGAATTTAATTAGAATAGGACATTATTTGATACTGCAGGGAGAATTTGGATTCAGTAGGTAAAATTAAATAACGTAACCTTAGCCTTTGAAATGTTTTCAAATTATTTAATTAGCCAATTACAGTTTATTTAAGATGTACACGTTATTTACCTTGAGATACAATTCCCAGTGTGGTTTCATTCAGCTGACAGGTTTTTGGTTTGCCTAGGCAGTATTTGGACTTGTTGACTTTGGCAATCTTTATTGTTGTTAAAGAGGCTTGCTTGAATTACAGATCCTATACTTCCATTAGTTTTGTGTATATCCCTGTACTCAAGCTTAAATTCTCATAAGCATTCTTACTATGTTGCAGTAAAATGTATCTGTTGTCTAGCTAACATTTTTATTTCAGTCCATCCTTAAGAGAAACTTCCAGGATGCCATATATACTATTACAGAAAAAATAAATAAAAATAATATTTGAGATCTGCAGTTCTGCTTCTGTGAGTAAATTAGTCTGCTGCAAAGAGATTTCATTCCTCTCCCTTCCCCCTAAAAAAAACCCAACCTTAATTACAAAAACAAGTTAGTATTTTTCCTAAAGCAATCAAGTGCTTTTCCTAAAGCAATCAAGCTTGGTTTAAGTATCAAAAGCCAAGTGAAGAGGCAGACTCACAAAGAAAGGCAAAAATCTTTCCTTGCTTTATATAGCTAACAAGAGGCCATGCTCTTTCACCCTCTGAACACTCTTGAGATTGCACGGGGGAGCAAGAGTCGTTATTATAATTTTCTGTCCTGAAAGGTGTATGTATGTAATGCCTATACATCCTCGTACAGGGAATGTTATATTACTTTCCAGTTTCCTTAAGAATCACACTTAAGCTAGGTTACCGTATTCCTGCAATTAAAAATGTGTTGTTTGTCAAGTAATGAAAGCAAAAAACATTCCCTGTCATAGTAGCCTCAGACCTTTTTCTGTGGTCAAATGAGCACCATAATAGGCCACTGCTAGAGAAGACAAGTAGCTCACTCTCTACTCACAAATTACTCTCTTGCTGAAAGAGTGAGATAAAGCTGCAGTTTATGAAGGCTAATGCTAAAGGTGGGCCATGGGAACAGCCAGCTATAATTCTTCTCAACCTGCAGCGAAGAACTGCATCCTAAGGTGCCGTTTCATGTTATTTACAGCTCAGCGTAACTTGCAGTTTGGTGATAACCAAAAAGGGTGATCCTACAGCCACCTCTGCCTTCAAATTAACAAGGCTGAGTGTTCTTTCCTTTACTTGAAAAGTATTTACTATGAAGAAATTTCAGGAGGCTATATAAACTTTTTTTCTGAAGTGGCAACGGGTGCAGATAAAAAAGAGGTAAAGGAAATTAATGAAAATAGGAACTGTGTTCATCAGATCTGGAAAGAACATAAGAAAACTTTTAAAATAAGAGAAAAAAACTGTCTTGTTTATCAGTAGTGTTGCCAAGAAAGAAAACAAGAAATTTGTAAGAAGATTTGTGTTTCAGTTGAGGTTCTGAAGAACTTTCAATCCATATTCATTAAAGAGAAGTAAGCTATAACTTGCCCTTCATTGGGAAAATAAAAGAGGGACATAGATGCAAGGTGTTTAAAATTATAAAGAAAACTCCAGGTCAGAGCTCACACTGAGCCAAGATACCTCATTATTTAAAGGTATGATGTAATAATGAGATCATTCTCATATTTTGTCCTTTGAACAAAATGAGTCCTTACTGGTGTACTTTCTCAGGCTGCTCCATTTTGGTGAAAGAGAGGAATTACTATAACCTTGCTGTCTGTGGCACACAGTGCAACAGCTGCTAATCCTCCTTCTCCTTTATTGAAACATACAATAAAAAAATATGGTGCAGAATGTTAATAACAACAAAAAGTCTAGAGTTTTACTGGCAAGTTTCTTAAAGCATTCCAGTTCTGTGAATATTTCATATTGTTAATTATCTAGGTAAAACAGAAAGAAACATTTTCTTGTGTACATTGCAGTCACAATATGCTGTTGTATTAACTTGTAGTGATATCTGCATTGACCTATATTGGCATCCCATATACAGTGCAGCCATCTTACTCTCCCTGTATGTGCTAACAGCTCAGAAAAGTAGTGACATACAGCTGGAGCTATACTTCTGGTGCTTCACTGACATGAATGGCAGGATTATGTTATGTGTCTGACGCTCCTCAGGATCACAGTAGGATTTCAAAATATTGTTTTTTCTTTTTTTCTAACATGTTACAGAAATAAACAAGAAAAACAGTGAGGATCTGAGCTTAATGATTAATCTCTAATGTGCTCTTTATCACAAAGATCTGAAGTAAATCAGTGACAGGGTTTTCCCAGATAAAGTGTTACAGTGTGCTCTATCCTTGGGGTTGTGACAACACTGTGACAATACTGACAACAAAGCTCTTTCCCTTATGAATTTCGCAAAATGGGGGCATGTATCTTTCATGAAGAGAGGTGCAGAGGTGCCTATTGTGGGGCTGTGTAATCAATAAACTGGTTTGCAACAGCAGGGCATACTAGTTACATTTTGGGAAGTAGAGAGGTTGTAGGACTTCAGTGATCCCTTTTCTGAAGGAAATCAAAACAACAAAGTTCTACAACAACAACAACAACAAAGAAATAGATTAACAGGGTTGGTTATATGAAGAATGCCAACTACACGTAAATAGACATGCACAAAACATGTGCAGTATGTCATATCTCATCTTCAACTCTGTACTGCATAATTCTTCACAGCTGGTGGCAATAAGACAAAGCAAAGCAGCCTTTCAGGTAAAATGCAAGTTTGAGTTCTCTGCAATAGAGTAAGTTGCTAACACAGGAAAATACCTGAATTGCCTGCAGATTGGCTTATGTTCTTCAAACGGACATTGACTGACTTACAAAAAGCAATTGAGAATTTCCTTCTTTTGTTCAGCGTACATAAAAGAACTCTGGGAAAGGCCATCATAAAAGGTAGTAACACTAAGAAGCAAGTTCCCCAACGTATGTAAATGCAAGAGCTCAGGTTTTGTGTGTACTAATGACTTCTGTTTTATTTTAGTGAATTTTTTAAAAGTAAAATGAACATGTATAAACCCACCGTGAAAAGGAAACGCAGAAGGAATCTGCATTATACATTATGAATAACTGCAGCTTGGAGGGGTTAATGACTTAGAACTGGCTCTAATAGTCTGTACAAATGACTACATAGAGAAGGAATTTTTCATGATTTGCAAGAAATTAGATATGCAGTCAAATGAATTGTACATTAATTTAAACATCTGCCTTTGACATACTTCTGAGATCAATGTTCTGTTTATTAGCCTTTCTATACAATAGTCTTTGCAAAGCAAGAATCGTTAGGGTTAGAAAGGACCTTAAGATCATCTAGTTCCAACCCCCCTGCCATGGGCAGGAACACCTCACACTAAACCATGTCACTGAAGGCTCTGTCCAACCCGGCCTTGAACACCAAACAGGGTAAAATTATTTCAAGCAGAAATCATTTGCCACTAGAGCTCCGTAAAACCTCTTAACAACATAACTTGCTTTATGAAAATTCTGCGTTAAAAAAATCTACAACATATTTGGGATAAAATACCTTATACAGGAAATAACTTCATGAACTTATCTCTTATTTATGGCCATGTGGACTTTGCTTCTTATTTGCAATTCTGTAGGATCATTATGGCAATGACAGCACTATCTGAGAACAGTAGTTCTACAGAATGTCGGGTTAGTCCATTTTTCTCATATGAGTTGTTCAATGACCTTCTCTCCAGAAGTCCAAGGCATCTGCATCTCAAATTTTGATCCTAGAACTTCAGTACAGGACGGTAAGAGCAGCACCCTCCCATGTATAACACAGATAGCATCCAGCAGCACAGGTAACCCCCACTCTTTTTTCTATGCTTGCCATGAAAAAGCTAACTCCTTCCCAACTTCTCTCCTGTCTCTTGAATACGAGAATTGCTTTCATTTCTCTTTTTACAAGCTTTAATAAGCTACTTTTTCCCGGTATGCAGAAAAGCAGAGCAGACAGTACGCTTTCTGTGCAAGACTGGATTTTGTGTTACAATTAAAATACAGGAATCACCATTTTCTCTAGCTTCAGTGATTATTAAGAAAAAGCTATAACAGCATTAAGGACCCAAAGCAATATTCATATTAGTAAAATTCTAGGAAATCCTTAATGACTTAGATTGCAAGTATATTTAAACAACAGTTTAATATGTCTGTTATAAGGGTAAATCCTGGCCTGGTATGCATTTTGAAATAAAATTATTAAATCTCTGAGTTATTTAAGTAGGTTTATATGAGGCATAGTTAAAGACAGAATTTATGATATTTATAGTTACCCCCAAAGTCACATTGCTATCTGAAAGTTTAACTTCAATTGCTGGATTTAGCAGAAATTATCTGGAGGTGTGAGAATACACATATGTATGCCAAGACACTGGAGAAACCAGAAACTAAGAAAGGAATTCATTATATGAAATAGTTATTTTCCTGAATTTTCTAATTTGTGAAAATGAAAGCCTTCTGTGGAGTTACTTATTCCTTAGGAGTCATCTGCTGTAAAACGGACACTAATAGAACAAGTTACACGGGGCATTGGTGTTGCTGCTTGCCAGTGTGCCTGCATGAGGTCCTAGGTTGCTGGCTCCGCGGCAAGCTACTCAGGAGGCCCATTGCCTTGGAAGCCTGAGGCCTTGGTTGTCTCCCTACCTCTCTCCCTGTCTTGCAGTTTCTCAGTTGTCTGGGTTTCCAGAGATTACTGGCTCCTAGGAAGAAGCGATACAGCATGATTAATTCTCCTTCACAAAGAATTACAGCATTTGGGAGTTTTGTTGTAAAGTGGAGTAGAATCAATTTGTTATATCTCAGACAGTCTAGTAAATATTTCACCTTTTCAATCTGGAACAGAAACACATGCTGTAAAAATACACAGACACAAATGAAATGTCTTTTGATGTGAATGTACACAAGTCCTTAAGACTGATTTCTTTCTGTTACTTGCTATGCATAAATACCCCGCTAAAGTTAATAAGAACAAATGTGTTTTATTACACATACATTTTTTGTTTTGTTATGGAAAAAGGAAAGGTAAAGATTGGCTATGGACTCCATATTATGATCTGGAGTTGGATGTATTTGAACAATTTATATTTTGTTATGTGTAGTTTTCTTTATTGTCAAGCGCTAAGCATGCATACTTGACAGACAAACATCAAAAAAAGAGAATTACTTTTCTCACTTTACTATTCCTTCATATATGGATGCACACAGACATTGTATTTGCACTCTAATTCTTCCCCTTTATGAGCATTTAAAAGCTTCAATTTTGAAAGCAAAAAGAAATCAAATTTGGTTTTGTGCAAAACACGTATCAGTCCTACTGCAGTTCAGTCAAATCCCCCCTTTTCCAACTGTCTAACATGCTGTCAAGTTTATAACTGAATTCAAAGTAATCTCTATTTCCATAAGAACAAGAAGACAGGCAAACAAGCTGCTTATACAACAGCCATGTAACGGGTTGTTTGCTGTTTCTGTTCTATTACATCATTAGCACACTGGTACTGGTTCTGCTTCTGGGAGGAGCCAGAATTCACGTTAACAATTCTATTATTTCATATATAATTTCAATAGCACTGTGGGCAGTAATGTCAGAGAAAGAAATCCTTTTGTGGATTGTCAGTACTTTGACCCTAAAAGAAAAAAAACCCTCTAAAATCAGATTTAAATTTCTATTCTGTGTTTCTACAAACAGTAAAGTGGATTCCAGTATAGCTAGGAAGACTGAACGTACTCTAAGCTGAGAATAAGGTCCCTGGTTAGGCAGCAGCAGTTGTTTCAATGCAATGTTATCTCTGCATGTTAATTTATTTAATTATGATGATTTATACTTGATACTGCTTTTGTCTCACATTGATGGTTGCAGACATTATTCGCTATCAGACACTGTGCTTTTTGTCCAATTTTCTAAGTGTCACTACTAAGAAAAACTATGCAAAACATTTTAATTAATGCTGAACATAATCAAAGTGAAGAGAAAAATTGCACTGCTTCAGAAAAAAAAAAATACAATAAATGAACCCCTTCATGTTCCCATTTGTAGTATACCAATGAACTATAGAGGTCATTCAGAAAGGGTGATATCCATTTTTATCATTTAGAATGTATCTACTTTTATAACATTTTAGAGTATTTTCTCTTTTTTATGGTCTTTTTTATAACTTATGCTTATTTTATTCTGTAAATTCCATATTTCATTAGAAAAGGTGAACGGAAACTATAGAGAAGGAGCATGAGAGAAAATATTGAAAGCTAGTCATGCTATGAATTTTCTAATACAGTACTAATAAAGAATTATTCAAATGCTGACGTTGTGACAGAGAGATCATCTGACCTTCCTTATTGTCATTTTCAGTTCATCAACTGCAACTTCCACATGAAGTTTCAGCTAGCACTGTTTATGTTGGCCAGATTCTTTTATCCAGGCATTTGTTTGCTGGATTTTGCTAGAAATATATCTGACAGCTCTGGCATTTATGACTCTATACCCAGGAATGAACTTCAACATAAGTTTTCCACTATACCTGTGCCATATTACCTTTGTAATATGACTTTTTATGTTTAGGTCTTTATCCAAACCTCTGCTTCTTTCTAGAAAATTGTCAGAACTGCAACTTATTATGACCCAAATTTATGGTATAAATAACCTGAGAGGAAAAACTTTGAACTAGAAGTGCTGCAGCCAGTAATCAGAAGGTAAGATTTTTCCCCATAGTGTCAAAAGTTTTCATTTTCATTCTCTTCACAGTCTTAGAGTAGAATTATAAAGACTATTGCTACTTTGCAGCTTTCTCAAAAACCTTTATGTAGAATTTCACAATCTGCAGATATAATCATGATTGTTATTGCCATTGTTTGTTACACCTACGAGAAGAAGTATCTAAATCTAGTGTTTGGACACTGCAAGCCAAAGGCATGTTTTCTTCCTCCTTTTTTTTTTTTTTTTTGCATTTTTCCCAATTTTGTGTTAGAAACAAAGACCAACGGAAAGACTGTTTTGAAAGAATATTTTTAACTCAAGTCAGATTTCTTAAAATCACATTTAAAATTTTCAGAGATATTTGAAACTATTTTAGAGGAGAATGGAGGGGAAAGACCAAGTAAAGATTCACCCTGGATGAACCTGTGAACACTGTGCCTTCAAAGTTTTTCACTGAATGCTGAAAATCTGTTAAACTAACTGGAACTGACCGGAATTTTATCTACACCTTCTGCAATTCAGGGTAGTGGAGGTTTTAGAGATAAGAAACTGGTCCATTTAAACAAGACCAAAAAAGGACCCCGAGACTACCTCTAAAGCTTAAGCAGCCTTTCTTCCTTTCCATTTGCTTCTTTCTTCAATATTGCTAGCTTCTTTATTTATTCATTTCAAGTTCCAAGATGCTCAGCTGGTGAATGGAGCCTCTTAGTCTAGTAATAACATGAATCTGCACTTCTTCATGTAAAAAAAAAAAATATTCCAAAATAAATACAAATAAATTATTTCTCTCTTGTCATGTCAGTCTCCTAATACTTCTCTTCTGGACTTCTTTGACAATGGTATCAAAGTGATATTCCTCAAAGAGCTTCATAATTCCTGTTTGGGAATTAGAATCATAGAATCATAGAATAATTAGGGTTGGAAAGGACCTTAAGATCAGGGACACCTCACATTAAACCATGCCACCCAATGCTCTGTCCAGCCTGGCCTTGAACACCACCAGGGATGGAGCATTCACAGCTTCCCTGGGCAAATTATATGCTTTCTCTACAATGCAGACGTATACTCCTCTGTCCCACAGTAAATAACCTCCATATACAGGGGAAATCCGCATATCTACTCACTTCTTATTCATCATAAATTTTCTTTGTGAAGCAAGACCAAGTTTCAAGCACAATTTGGACTTCTAATTTATGTTTCTGTATGTTTAGGTAAAATAGATACTTTAATTAAAAAAAAAAAAATCCTGTTGCCACCGAGATACTGTAAATTCCCTTAGATTTAAATTCGATACAGAGAAAGTGATTAGGATAGTAAGGGTGAACTGGTGAACTGAATCAGGACAGACAATGGGACTTAAACAGAGAGTTATTAATTGAGGAAGATGTGGTATCTCAGCACACAGGAAGTCTCATGCCTATCTAACTGAAGTGACAAAGAAAGGCTACTGGTGAAAGAGCAAAGAGGTGAAAGAATCAGAACATACTTAATGAAAAGTCTGAGTTTACCTGGTGCAGATATAGGCAATGAAAATGAAGGGTTGTCACTGCTAACTAATCTGCTAATGAATTCACAAAAATCTGATTGAACCAGTGACAATTCTCTTTTTTTCAAGAAGGAATTTACCAAAGCTAACTCACGGCTGTTGGTAAGCCATATAAAGTTTCATTCCCCCAGTTTTACTTGCTTTAGTCCATGTACTCTGAAATATATTCAAGGCTTCATATCAAAGCATGTACTGAGCAGAAAAACAGTCCATTTTAATCATAATAAGATTAGGACTAGCCATTTAAAGACGATATTTACAGATAGAAGGGCCTGTATATTCACTGTGGATTGAAAAACATTAAGGCAGGTCAACACTGTGACTTTCATTTATGTAACTCAAAATTGGAGCATGTATTAAGCACTTCATGCTGACTGCTAAAGGAACTTAGTAAAAGAAAAAAAAATGAAGACTCAAAAATAGGAACATAACCAAGTAAAAAATTGAGTTAATTTATTTTAATGTTCACTAAAACATCAGAAAAGGAAGATTTTCATAAAATATATGTTACAAGACAGTTTTATCAAAAAATTACACCTTTTCTCTTTTGCAATTAAAATGCAGCTAGTGGTGTTCATTATTTATATTTCAGGCAATATGTGAAACATCTGCATATTATTTTGGTCTGCAAAGAAGCATTCAGTAATGCAAAAATGAATGTAAGTTTAATATATTATAGTTTCACATATGTAGGATTTTTTGTATGCATAAATAAAACATTCATTCAGTGAGAACATAAAGTACTTGCTATTATATTTTGGAAAAAAAATATTTGAACCTAACTTCTCAATGTAATAATTCATGCTACAGAAAAACTTTATACTATATTGTTGTACGACTTTTTCAGAGAGTTACTGGAGAATAGACATGACACAAATAGTTGAGAACAGCAACATGACAATCAGTTTTGGGATGGTTTATGGTGGTGTCTGTTTTTAGGCATTTATTGCAGTGGAGATAAAGTCAACTTATACCTTTAGGGTGTCAATTGCAATATAGTTGGCCAGAATGTTCCCAGATATCTGATTTAGTAAGAACTAGGTAAAGATAAAAAGAGAGGGAGGAATGAGAATGAAGTTTGAAGACTAGAGGCATAGAACATGCCTGAAACACCATGCAGTATTTGTTCAATTATTATGACAAACGACATTAAAACTGACACTTTGCTGGCCAGTGATAGTGATAAGAAGAAAAAAAGTGTTTTAGAAGAAATATTTATTGTAGCGGTCAATAGCTAGAAAAAATAGTCAAGCCTATACGAGAGGAGGAGAAAGAGGACACAGCACCACTGTAATTAGCAATGCATATCAAAAATGGTTACTAATGGTACAAATCTCCAAAGAGAGGAGGAAGATGGGTAGGGTAATTAAGAGGAACCAGACTGACATTCTTGTTCAGCACACACCTCCCGTTCTAGATGAGGCAAAGCAACTATTTACATGTCTGCCTAAAAACACTTTCCTTCTCCACACAGACCATCTCCTCCAGAGACTCCATTAGAGATGATTAAAGGAAAAGGCAGATGTGACTATAAGAAAGGGATAGAGAGACTGGGGAAGTCCATTTAGAGCATAGTTATACCTCACTTTGGCAAGAATTTAAGGAGCCTTCTTTTTCATTTTGATAAAAACTTCTATGGTAGTAAAAGTGGCACTGAAGTGAAAGCAAATTCATTACTGTCATCTTTTGATAACAGATTCATTGATGATAATTTTCATCAACCGTCCACCAACAAAAGCCTGGCCAAAAGGAGATCAAAACAATGAAGTGATTAAAGAAGAAGTTTGTATACATCCAAGATGCTGCCATGCATAGAGAAAACAAAATCTTTTGTAGACTTTGATTGCCATCTTTTGGTGGAGGTCATAATGGAAATGACATTTGCAAGGAGTGGAACATGTGCAACACACCATCTTTTTTCACTTCCTTTTCAAAGGGAAAGCTTTAGGATGGAACATCCTTAAGTTACTTCAGTGGTACATGCAGTGACCACATCACTGTAATTCAGATGTCATATCATAATCTTACAATAAGCATAAACTATCCATCAGAACGTAATAGTGATATTGTTATGCTCATGGTGTGTAGAGTACTTCTCTTGAGAAATATGTGGGAAAAGTAAGGTAAGGAAAGTGCAAATGAAGCACTACTAGGCTGCAAAGACTTGTACATTTCCAAAGATGTAGAATGTTACAGTATCCTAAAAATTGCCAATTTATTTAAAAAAACCCTTTCTCCAATTGGCTTCAGTTGCAATTCAACTCTATCTTAAGATATACAACATAATTTGACTCAGAAGATTATGTGCATTTGTATTTCATTATTAATTAAACACCTGAGTTTTACTGGAATCAATAATATATTTCTTTCTAAACTTTCATGTCATATTTTTCTGGGTCTTACTTTTCACACTGATTATTTCAAAAAGGCCAAGGTTCAGACCTGGCTCTGACTCTGTGGTAATTCGTTCTGCTTTAGAAAAGAATGGAAAAGATGTCTGTGGTGGACTGACCTTGGATGGCCTCCAGGTGCCCACCAAGCCGTTCTATCGCTCCCCTTCTCAGCAGAACAGGGAAGAGAAAATATTACAAAAGGCCTGTGGGTTGAGATAAGGACAGGGAGATAACTCAGCAATTACTGTCATGGGCAAAACAGACTTGACTTGGGGAAAATTAATTTAATTTATTGCCAATCAAAAGTCAGAGGAAGATAATGAGAAATGGCTCAGCTCCAGAGGGTCACAGTCTCCTTCAGGCAAATCCACGTGTTCTGGCAGGGGCTACTCTACGGGCTGCAGGTGAGTATCTGCTCCACTGTTACCATCCATGGACTGCAGGGGACAACCTGCCTCACCATGGTCTGCACCACGGGCTGTCAGGGAATCTCTGCTCCTGTGCCTGGTGCACCTTCTCCCCTCCTTCTTCAGTGACCATGGTGTCTTCAGAGTTGTTTCTCTCAAATATCTCACTCCCCTCTTCTGGCTGCTGTTGCGCAGAGGTGTTATGACAGAGGTGTTACCACTGTCACTGATGGGCTCAGCCTTGGCCAGCAGCACTTCTGTCTTGGAGCTGGCTGGCAATGGTGCTAGCAGACATAATGGAAGCTTCTATCATTGTCTCACAGAAACTACCACTGCAACCCCCCGCTACCAGAATATTGCCATGGAAAAACATTGCATTGACATACAATCTCTAATATATTTCTCAGCAAATTCTCCAGAATGATAGTTAAATATATAAGAGCTACAAAGTCTATGTATTTCTATTCCTCCCCAACAGAATACTAATAATCAGAGAAATAGATAATGAGTTAAAAATGGGATGTTTTAGAGATGCAGTCTCTTCAAAAATTTATTACAAAATGATGTCCTTAAAAGAAAATAAATCACAACTTAATAATCTAGAAGGTTTTTTTGAGCTCTGTTTTCCACATTTTTTTTTATTACACTTTTTCGAGTTTTATCATTCCACCTTTTCTGTGTTTTAAATCATTACCTAATCCAGTATTCTTTAACCAATGGCTCTTTTCTAATACAAAACTCTCTCATATCATAGAACCTTACACAAGCTGCTGTTATTCTATTCAAAATCTTGTTACAACACCTTAGCTCTGCCCTACTGAACCTGGAGTACTTGCAATAATCTATCCCCTTAGTCTGTTCTGTTTGATTTTCTTCCTGCAAATTACATAAAATCAGTCTTAAAGGATTCATTTCTACACTTTTATGTAATGTTTACAAACACAGAAATTATATGTAAATTAATGTAAATCACTTGTTTATACACACAGTAGAAACTCCCTAAATCTCATTTTTCAGGCAACAGGAGGGAAGAAAGTCACAAAACGGCAGAGGGCTAACAAGATGACCTAGACGCTCCTCACTGTTAAATAAGCTACTTGACAATAGAAAAATGATAGCAATAAGCAATGAAAAGGCGACTGGCCTATTCTATAGAAAGACATTTACCATGAAAAGTCTTAAATATTTCATTTCCTATGTTCACCATGCCTAAAATCCTTTACATCTTTACTTAATTGATTGAATTATACTAGAAGAAAAAACAGAGGAAAAAAATGTTGGGTTTTTCTGCTTTTATATCTAAAAGGAAGTAAAATAACAGAATAATATGGATTTCTGTGAGTTTGTGTAGAGACTGAATTTGACATTGTATTATTAGAACCATTTATGACTAAAAAAACCACAATGGCTTTGAGAGGCTTTCATTTTTTTAAAACTGTTTTATATAGTTTTTAAAGAAAATCTTTATACATCTTCCTTTATACTACACCAGCAGCACATAAAATGAAAGTAATTTACCAGTATGCCTGTAATAGATAACAAGGCAGATTATAAGACACCACTCAAGACTCTTGAATACTCAGGACCAATATCAATTTCCCACTATTCTGCAAAGCATATGAAAAGATATAAGGAAACACAAGAAAAAGTAGAAAAAAAAGGATCCTTCACTTGTTTAGGTAAAAAGTTTTGAAGGAGACATATTAGGAAGGCAGTGTGCAGAAGTTTTGAAATTTTACATAAATGCCATTTCTTTCCTATTGAAAAGCAAATATCAGCTCTCTAGTATTATCTGTGAGCAGATTATGTGCAAACATGTTAAACTTGGACTTGGTTCCCAAATGTATGGCATCCTCTTCATTTGTTCCAGAGAACATTAGTCTGTTTTTCCATGAGGTAAAATTCTTTAAATGTATTCTTGTCTTTCATAGGATATTTACCAATAAAAGCTCTGAGGCTGAGTTTCCTTGATTTCTTCCCAATTCTCAAAGCTTGCTTCAGTCAGAGAAAAAAAATGTACATTCACATGCAACTATTGTCAAGATTTCCTCAATTTATTTGCCTTCATAAATAATTTTTATTTTATTCCAAATTATTATTTTCTCAGTTCTAGAGAAAGGTTGGTAAAGCCTAAATATTCATAGAATCATCACATAATTAGGGTTGGAAAGGATCTTAAGATCATCTAGTTCCAACCCCCCTGCCATAGGCAGGGACACCTCCCACTAAACCATGCCACCCAAGGCTCTGTCCAACCTGGCCTGGAACACCTGCCCCTGGCTTGCAGCCTTCGGCACAGAGAGTCAGTGGGGAGAAGGGAGAGGGGACAGGAGGGACACGGGGGGCACAGCT
>JANHGB010024014.1:0-21904 GCA_026283785.1 Coracopsis vasa | reverse complement strand
GTCTCCAGCCACTCTGCCTCCCTCATTGCATCATTGATAGGCAGTCTCAGATGATCCCCCATGGGGGTGTGTTGACAACATAAAGTCCTATTGGCTTTGTGACAATCTGAACATCAGAAGCACAACCTTTAGCACTTTGTTCTGTAGGACAAAGGTGATCAGATAACATCCTGATGGACCTATAAGTGATTAAACAGATTCCCACAGTGGTCCTGTCTCCCTCTCTGGTGGCCATTAGCTCATTGCAAGGGCACCCTGAGCTTGTTTAGACAATATGGAGCTCTACTGCCCATCTTTTTGCAGCCTGTAAACAATCCTTCAGCTCTACATCATCAGTTGCTCAGATAGTTACTTCCAGAGGTGCCTGGAGCTTTGATTTCTCAACTAACTCTTAGAGTTAGGCAGTAAAGCCAAAACGCTGGTGATCTACAGGAATTTTCTGATCCTAAACACTTTCACTCCTAAAAAAGCACAGAAAACAATTAATTATGAAAAATAAACACTCTTTGAGAACATTTCCCCTCAATATAACCTCACCATCCACAGGAGGATCTGGCCTGGAGCTCCAGCCTCCTAGATTTTCTCAGGAACTCAGGTGAGAAATTGCTGCTCTTGTCTCAGAGAAGCTGGGTGCCTCAGTCATCTCTCTCATCTCTTGTCAAAAGATCAAGCCATGATACTGCAAATCCTGAAACACACCATCTGTGGCCTTCTAGATATTCCTCAAAACATTTCTGCACAAAATCCATTCATTTCAACTGTCTTCAACAACAGACCTAATATTTAGTAGGGAAAGATCGCTCAATGTCTCCTCTCTGGTAGCTCTTCAAAAGGTCTTCCACTCAGTTATCATAAATGCATTATATCCTGGATGCCTCTGACCAGATATGGTGAGCCAAAAAACTTCATATTTTTCATTAATACGGACTGGTGTTGATGATGAATGTTTAAGTCCATAACCTATGAAGCTGAACTCCATGTTAATTTTATTTAGAGTCTCAAATTGCACTATTCTTAGACATTATGCTATATTTAACAGTTTTAATTTAAAACCAATCCATCTTAGAATCATGCAACATCCATTCAACCATCAGATACATATTTATAGAGATGTTTTCTACAAAGAAAGCATTGCTTTATTGGGAGTGCCCTCAGCTCACTGTGGCAAACTGTAGGATCATCGTGATTAATGTCACATGAAGAGCTGGCCGCCAGGAGCTGCCATGGGGCTCAGTAACCACAATGTGATTCTAGTAGCAAACATGGCTTACACAATTGTTTACTGATAATTAACCAACATCCCACTGTTACACTATGACAGTCATGTTTGTGTATTGGTATGAAGTGTGCTCCTCACTTGGTGCCCAGGCCAAGGTGGAGAGGAGAGGTAATAAGGGTGGCTTAACTATTTGAAGTGCATCTCTCTTCAGTGGAAAAAAGAAAGAAAAAGCGTTGCTTGGTGGCAACGAGTAGTACAGGCAGCTTTCTCACATGCAGGTGAGTGATTTTATTTTCATGAAGAAGAAATCTTGATCTTTTTCATGAGACACCCAAATTATTATAAAGGAAAATAAAGGCGCTGCTCACTTCAGCCACTCGCCTCCTCTGGGATGGATGGCAGATCCAGACAGAGAGTTATCAGCCACTTTTGCAATAAGCCTCACAAATATTAACCCTAAATAAATAAACAAGATACAGAAGCCAAAGGCAGGAGCTGGGAGAATGAAGAACCTCCTGCTGAAGGAGAAGATCAGGTTTGAGACCATCTAGGGAACCTGAAGGTGCACAAGTTCGTGGGGCATGATAGGATGCAGTTGCGGGTCCTGAGGTAACTGGCAGATGAAGTGGGTAAGCCAGTATCTATCATATCTGAGATGTTGTGGCAGTCTGGAGAAGGCTCCACTGACTGGAAAAGAGGAAACATAAGCCCTATTTTTAAAAAGGGAAAAAAGAAAAACCCAGGGAACTACAGTCAGTCTCACCTCTGCCAAGATCGTAGAGCAGATCCTCTTGGAAACTATGCTAAAGTACATGGAAAATAAGAAGGTGATTGATGACAGCCAATATGGCTCCACTAAGGGCAAATCGTGCTCAACAAATTGAGTGGCCTTCTACGATGGGGTTACTTCATTGGTGGATAAGGGAAGAGTGATTGACATCATCTACCTGGACTTGTGCAAAGCATCTGACACTGTCTCACATGATATCCATGTCTCTAAACTGGAGAGAAATAGGGGTGAAAGCAGCCCTGAGGAGAAGGACTTGGGAGTGTTGGTTGGCAAGAAGCTCACCATGAGTCATCAGTGTGCGCTTGCAGCCCAGAAACCAATCATGTCCTGGGCTGCATCAAAAGAAGCGTTACCAGCAGCTCGAGAGAGGTGATTCTCCCCCTCTACTCCATTCTTGTGAGACCCCACCTGCAGTATTGCATTCAGCTCTGGGGTCCTCAGTATGAGAAGGACTTGGATCTTCTTATAAGAAGGACATGGACCTGATTGAGCAAGTCCAGAGGAGAGCCATGAAGGTGATCAGAGGGTTGGAGCACCTCTCCTATGGAGACAGGCTGAGAGAGCTGGGCTTGTTCACCCTGGAGAAGAGAAGGCTCCAGGAGACCTTAGAGCAGCTTCCAGTGCCTAAAAGGGCTGACAAGAAATCTGGAGAGGGACTTTTAGCAAGGGCATGTAAGGATAGGACAAAGGAGTAAAGGCTTTAAACTGAAAGAGGGGAGATTTAGATTAGATATAAGGAAGAAATTCTTCCCTGCGAGTATGATGAGGCACCTGAATAAGTTGCCCAGAGAGGCTGTGGCTGCCCTATCTCTGGCAGTGTTCAAGGCCAGGTTGGACAGAGCTTTGAGCAACCTGGTCTAGTGGAAGGTGCCCTTGTCCATGACAGGGTGGTTGGGCTAGATGACCTTTAAGGTCTGTTCTGATCTTAAACCATTCTATGATCCTGATTCTATGATTCTATACTGTCACAACCTTCTCTAATAATAGATAAGGTAGTCAGACCACATCTCTGGCTCAAATGATTCCCAGCATAGCATAGGTTTGGGCAGGAAAATAGATGTTCACTCATCATGGCACTGCAGTATTTTTATTCGAGTCCTTATGAGTGCCACTGATCTAGGCACAGAGAGATACTCTGGGATGTTTTATCATCAACAACCTTGTTAACTGTGGTTCTCCATTTCTTTCTGGCATGCTGCACAATCATCCCCCTTTCTATAACTTGCTACCTCCATGTCTCTTCCCTGCCAAAAAGATGAAATACACAAAAGGGAATGCACCCCTCTTACCCAGCCCTTTTGAAACCAAAGCAGCACCGGGGACAGATCCAGTCTCACACGGCTGGAACTGGGGCTGGGTCTAAGCCAGAAGCCCATTAGATTAGCAAACATTCCCTTGTGCTCTCTCTGTTGGCGCAACAGGCAGAGAGTTAGCAGGCATCTACTTTCACAGCATGTTTCTAGTTTGGGGGGAAAAAATATCTACACATCCCAAGCTATTACATCAAATATAAATGGAATGAAGGCTTCTATCAACTTGTTGAGCTCTTCACTGATTCCTGCAGCAGACAGTGAGGTTAAGCAAGGATAATGCAAGGCTGAAGTGGCAAAAAACCAGGAGTCTATGATTTCCCAGAGTAAAAAATAAATGGTGATACTCTCCCAGGTTCTCCATCTTGCCATTGACTATGACAGCTCAACGTGCATGTCTTCATAGAAAAATTATAGAAAGTAAGATTGGAAGAGATCTTGACCATTTCCCTCCCAAAGATGGGGTCATTTGCACTCTACTTGTGTAGACAGTTTGATAAGTTACATAGCCCTTAATATCGAGACCAACACGTATGTCACGGCATTGCAGCACTACCACCAAGTTGAAGATTGTTCTCTATTTCCCTGGAGCTATCTGCAGGCTGTCTTCAGACTCAGGTAAGCATCACTATACAATTCATGTCTGTCAAGAGCAACAGTGGTAGGACTAGACTGTTTTTGTTTATTGTGGTGTAAAATCGTTTTCTAGCATTTCAAAACACAGCCAATGGAAGGGACAGCTTCACATGAACACATCTATGAAGGTTTAAGGTACATGGAAAGGTACATGGCACCTTTTGGGTTGTAACTCAGCTGAAATCCCTTGTAATCTGGATTTCATCTCCCCATCTTTTTCTTCTACTATGTATGTCCAACAAAAAGTTATTTGGACACAGAAGGTAGTAGAGATGGTGCCATGAGTGCCTTGAAGAGATGTTCTCCCATTCTGAGAACAGTCTAGCAGGGACACTGTCAGATCTACCTTAGGTATAAATCTGTAGGTATGTTCAAGAAAGGGTCTGGTTTTGCCCCAGGAAATACAGGACAACACATGGTTTATGATCATGCTATTGCATCCACTTCTGGGAATCAGGCCAGGGAGTCACAGATGAAGTACCAATTTCATTGTTCCCCAAGTACCTAAATAATCCAAACCCACAGGACAATTCCTATGTGATTTGTTTGGTGGATACTGTGAAATTCCCCTACTGAGAGACAAGGATTTCACTGGACCCAGAGAAGACCTGTTACTATTCCATTTACAAAAAGATACATTTTTTTAATGGTTTGTTTCTGTGCCACAATTGTGCCTGAATGGATTATATTAAGGGCTTGTGATATGTACAAGTACAAATAGGCTTGCTTAAATGGAGCAATACTAATTAAATAACAATGCATCAGTTTGAGTCTCATTTAGTGACATGTCTAGCTGTGTTAAGTATTCCCTGCCTACATAATTGTCCTCCTTCATTTCAAAAACTTCATTAATTGAGTTTTATTTGCTCAGGAGTAAAACATGTATCCGGACCTCTACCATATCACCCTCCATTCATGCCTTGGAATTTGCCACACCTAAGCTACAAGATGTTGTCTGCAGGAACCCACAAAGATGCTTGTGAACCCAAAGTGTTATACCTCCCAATGGGACTGATTTCCTTCAGGAGACATTCACAGTCATCTTGTGCTTGAAGCAAAACAGGAAATTTGCATTTAGTATTTTCCTTTGCCACTAATAACTCTCTCCTTCTGCTACTTCTTTAGCTGTAAAATAATAACGCACACATCTCCCTCCAAGCTCTCTCATCTTCAGCTTACTGTAACAGTACGCCTTTCCAGGAAGAGACTGTTTGCAGGCTGGCTAAAACCAGGAGACTGTAATATTCACCATGGCCTACAGGTGTGAGGTTTGTATGGGTGTACATTGCAGTGTCACTAAGTAATAACAAGTGTCTTCTGGCACCATCATTACCTGAAATATAAAGCAAGACCTATTAAAGCAATGCACAACTTGGTATGGAAATCTCTGGGTTCCTTCCAAACTGGTCTAGTCTAATCATAGACAAGACTTCATATGAAGATAAGTTCATCAGGTATTTTTTAAACAACAGAAAAATAGAACGCGGCTCATTTTACACTGCCTGATTTTGTTTATAGTCTAAGACAAAACTGATAATTTCGTATACATAAACATGATTTCTTTGATGCTTCTAAGTCCTGGACTATTCTTCTGTGCCTGGAGGGGTTATCAGTTACCCAGATCAGGTCTCAGTTACAGGTCAGACACCTGGAGACCACCATGCTACTAGATTATATTTAGCTGGCCTTTGAGAGTTGATGCATATTACTGATCAGCTAACCTAGTCAGGATGACATTCATCTTATATCTACAGGGAAATCAAGATTCTAATGTCAGCAAGCAGCCTAGGTTTATCCCCTGCATGCCTATGCACCTCCAGAGGATGGGCAGCCTAAAACCAGTATCTAAGATGAAGGTCTTCTCATTGTAGCTGCCCTCACCTTTGTCTGAAGAGGCACCTGGTTAGCTTTCTAGGCTAGGACTCTTATTTTCATAAGGTGAAAGTTAGAGTAAGGTTCATCTCACCTACATGATATCTTGAAGCCCAGACATGGACATGAAGTGCAGTCATGGATGTGAAGCCTAAATGGTTTCTCTAGGACTGGTTTCTCAACTGCATACATGTAGGATGGGAAATGCATTCATCTCAGAGGAATGTGTGGAGCCAAGAGCTGCCACCAATGGAGGAAAAGGGAACACCAATCTTGGGAACTCCAATCTTATGCTTCCCCAGGTTACTGTGTCCACATTTTGGGAGTCCTTTACTAAGGCAAAAATTACAGAAGAATATGTTGGCCTCCTGAGCTGCTGAAGCTAATGTTTGCCTCTCCCACTGCACTTCCTGGGTCTTGCTCCAAATGGAACCCAGAAACACAGAGCTTTTCCCAAGGGTGAAAAACAGCAGAGGAAAAGCGCTATATATCGTCTCCTTCAGAGATTTGCTCCAAAATATAGCTGTGCTTAGCAGCTGCCAGTCACCTTCAGATACAGCCAAGGTCAGCAAGATTCATCTTAATAGGCCTGATTTTCAGAAGTACTGAGCAACATCATCTGCCACAGGGAACATGGCTACTCAGAACCTCCACAAAACAAAGTCCCAAATGCCAGCACATAAAGCACAAGTGAAAAAATACCCAGTCATAGCATCAAACAGTTCTCCCCTGGGCCTGCCCTGGTGTCTATTACCATCACAGTTCAAGGCTTTGCCCCAGCATTTATCTGACAGAAAGAGCAAATTACCCTGAGGAAATAGTATCCTCCCCTATTGACATTATCCCTTTATTGAGTTTTATATTAGGCATTTTGAAATATTTACCAATCTGGTTAGGTATTATTGTGGGGTTTTAACCAAACAATGTTGAAAATAGAGAGGGAAAGGATGCATCTACAGCTATGGCACCAGACTTCAACGTTGGAGGGTTGGGGTGTACCCCGCTTTGCTTCTGCTTTCCTGTGTGTCCCCTGGGCATGATTCTTAGCCTTTCTTGGCCTGATTTGCCACTTTAATGATGGGATGGAAAGGGAGGAGGTATTTTTCCCTGGGTCTTGCTGTCCAGTGGTGATCTGCTTCATCTCCTCACCACCACTGCCATCACAGTGGCAAGACAGAGCAGCAGAAACAAGTGTTAGAGAAATTTCAGCTTAGCTGATAATATTTTACAATAATGCAATAACAGCCACTCGTAAAACAGTCCCTGCCCCATAAAATTTACAATGTAAAGCAGACATATAAATGGAACAAAATGGGAATAATATAATGATGGAAACACATGGAGCTGTTGACTAAAGCTACCCAGCCATGCATGGGCAGAGGAAAGAACTGATCCCAAACTGGGAATTTGCCATCTCTGTCCGGCACCCTGCAGAAAACCTACCTTTCCAGCAGCCGTTTTCCAGGAACAGCTATCTGTCTATTGCCTGTGATGCTTCTGTATCTAATATAAGGTTCATCTAGCAGACAGCCGCTATTAACCAGAAAGTACTTACTTTCTCCAGGATATCCAAGGTCTATATCCATGGCAATTTCAGTCAGCTGAGTGTAGACAATAGCCACACTTATCTGAAATGTTGCAACACTGGCAGCTAATGCACACTAAGTTAATCACTGGCATATTTGTAGACTGCCAAGTATATAATAGCGTGATAATGAATTTGTATGGCTGGGCCTATAAAAACTTTGCTTTTTATACTCAGGCATTTTAATTGACACCGAAATACATTTTAAAAGAGAAAGCAGGCTTGATGAGGTCAGCTTAAATTCCTTGGTATAATTACCAAGTCCATTGAACACAAATCTGAAATCATTTAGTTTAAGTTAATAACTTATGCCTTTAGTTTATAAGCACCACATTACATTTCAGGCAGCTCAGATCTTGGCTTTGCTGAAGTGGCCTGGCCTTTAATAAATTCCTCCCCACGTTTTTCATGTTATAGTTCTTTTACAATCATGGTTTTCAAATGGCAGTGCAGGTACAGTGTGTTTAAATCACCATAAATTAGATTTTTTTTTTCTGACTATAGCACCTTTATTGTAAGTTGTCAACCTTTCTTTCAGCCATAAAGATTATTACAGGCACAGATCGGAAATGAAAAATACACCATGTGCCATCTGTGAATGTCCCATGCCAGACCCCTCCTGGAGCAGAATCACTTTCAGAGTTTTCCAGGGGAGTTCAATCCAAGTAGGAATTTTTATCAGCTTGAATAGAATGACCTTCACTTTTACCGCCTCCTGTACTGGGCTTATGTGGCAAGGTTTTGGTAGCGGGGTATGGGGAGCTACCAGGGTGGCTTCTGTGAGAAGCTGACAGAAGCTTCCTCTATGTCCAATAGAGCCAACGCCAGCCAGCTCCAAGACAGACCCACCACTGGCCAAGGCCAAGCCCAAGCCCATCAGCAGCAGTGGTAGCACCTCTGGGATAATACATTTAAAGAGGGGGAAAAAGATGCACAGCAGCTATTGTAGCCAGAGAAAGGAGTGAGAATATGTGTGAGGAGCAGTTCTACAGACACCAAGGTCAGTGCAGGAGGATGGGAGGAGGTGATTCAGACACTGGAGCAGAGATTGCCCTGCAGACCACGGTGCAGACCATGGTGAGGCAGGCTGTACCCCTGCAGCTCATGGAGGTCCCCATGCTGGAGCAGAGGGATGCCTGAAGTTGAGAATGGAAGTGATAAAGCAGCTTGGTGGGCATCTGGCATCCAGCCAGGGCTGACCCACCACACCTCTATAGATGAGCGGACTTACAGTTAACATAGCTCTGCAGCACACAGGGCGGTACTCAAGTTAGATGAGGCTTTCCTGCATCAGACAGGAATCTTGGTAAAGTTTGTAGGAGGGCAAAAAGTGACCATCATCCATAGTCCAAGATGGCATCACACATTTCTCAGGAAGCTGGTTACCATCATATGGGTAAACAACTCTCCTGCTGCCTACTGCTTTTGTTGCTTTTCAGTTAGAGTGACACATAAGGTCCAAAGTGGCGAAGTGACAATGATAATAAAGAGGAAGGAACTTGTCGGGAGCCCTGTAACAGGAGAAAAGGATTTGCTTCTGCTAAGCAGCCTAGGGAGAGGCTGTGGGAGGTGGTTTTTGGAAAAATTGCCTAAGCAAAGGACTTAGTGTGCAGGTGTCTTTGGGTTTGTCCATTCATCAAATGGGACGTAACTACTGCTGGACTGAGGGCAGGGGACAGGCAGGGAAAGCCTTTCCACAGCCCATGTCAGGATGTGGGAACCACAAGAGGCTTTTTGGGATGCCAGGAAGCAACTGCCTCCTTACACCTCAACTCCCTTCCCCCCACTCCCTCCTTTTTCAGCCTCCCTCTTCTTGTGCAAGTTCATCTTTCCCAAGGATGTCAGAGGATCCCTGAGCATGGTGTTAAGATAAGCAGCAAATAATGCCTTGAGGAATTTGCTGAGCCAGCTGGTCTTTTGCACCCTGTAGGATGCACAGACCAAAGAGGCGTCTGCCACACATGTCACACAGATGAAGCCAACTTTGCATTCAACAACTGCACCAAACAAAAGATAAAAGCAGTTTCAGCATAATAGATCATTCAAGGGGGGCTCCAAATCCACGCTCCCTCCCCTCCTTTTGTACCCTCTCTCCGGGTAGCTTAGCAAAAGCTGATTTTTATTTCCAATTAAAGGATTTCAGAGCAGCTTTTATTTATTATTAATTATTATTATTATGGTGTGACCACTTTGAATCACACTGCTTCATTCTAGTTCTTTAATCTAATAAAAAACCTGCAGCACAGACAATCTCTTCCTGTGAAATGTTTCTGGGGTTTTTCTTTAATGGTTTGCATAGCTACACTCAGGGTTTTGGTGTATTCTTAAATGGCTCCAGATTCGCACCTGTATCAGCACTAGTCCCATCAGCAAAAAGGAGAGGGACAGAAGAAGCAAAGGACTGCTCTCCAGCCATGTTCCTGGAATCTGCTTTTGTTAGAGATATATTGGTATCACAGAGGAATCTACAGAGCACTGTCATGTTTAATGTGCACAGGCTGACACTAAGACAACAGCTTGAAATGCAAAAAAACACAAGTACAGTAATTGCAGCATCTTGCAGCAGTGCTCAAAACACTGCCATTCTCCTGACAGCCAGCCAAGCGGAATTTCCCAGGAGGATGTACAGCGAAACCCTCTTCTCGCAGGGCCAGACAAAGTGACATTTTGTTACCCAGCAGTAATGAAGAAAATTCTTTTACTCCTGTGCGATGTGAGGATTCAAATTCCAGCTCAGGGTTTGTGCTGTTTACATCAGGGATGAAATGAGCACCAGGCACTGGAGCACTTGTGAAGTGCTATGGAGATGCTGTTTCCAGAGAAAGGCATTTTTCAGAAGATACCAATGGCAAAGCAATGCCCAAGTGCTACTGAGTCACTCAGGTGAGTTTGCTTCTCCAGCCTAATTGGAACTTTTGAAATTCCAGCAGTGCTCTTGCCGAGGCTACATATACACTCACAGGGCTTGCTGTGCTTGAGTAGCTTCTTACTTGAGACTCAAGAAAGAGTCTGCAAAAATTAGTTAACTCAGCCCCACAGCCATGTGGGTGGATGAAGTAACCCAAACAACAGTGGGTTTAACGGTTTGGAGACAAACAACTCTGTGGCTGCTACAGGCAGTACAGAAACAGCAAAGCAAGGTGATTTCTGCCCTTGGAGCATTCCTGAGTGTGACTGACAAGAGGCAGCAGGAGGAAGGAGCACAAGAGGGAATGGTGAGCAGAAGGGGTGCCCAAAGAAATGACAGAGGTCAGCACTACAAGAGAGGATGGCTCATTGTTAATCCTGTCGGACAGGAGAGACACTCTGTCTAGCAAGAGGCACAGATCTGCCTTACATTGAAAAGCAATGTCAGCAATAACAAAGTGTTAAGAATTGGTCCTGTGCCCTCGCTAGTGCATCGCACATTGATGCAGGATATCACACTCATTGGAAAGTGCCCTAGCAACTCGGAATCATCAGTCCCAGGATATCGGTCACACATCCCAAGTCACATGGAAACAAAACTCCCACTAGGAGCCACAGAGAGCAGGTCAGCTTGCAATACTCCTGTGCCTAACTCTAAAACAAGGCCAAAACCTAGACCTGCTCTCATTTCAGCTTTTTCAGAAGCAAAATCTTACCTCTCATTCCTGCAGTCAGATGAGGAAAAGCACTCTGCATTCAATTGCCCAGATGGAGACTGCATCATTAATGCTTAAGTCATGTTTAGTGGGGATGGGCACTGCTTTGATGGAGATGTGTAAGGTGTAGTCCCATGGATGGGGTTTTGCGGTACAGGTTTCAGAGGGTACACCCACCTACATCCCATTTTAGAAGAGCAGCCTAAGTAGCTGGGCTCAGGTTCCAATGGCATTTACATCCCAAATATTTCAGAAATATTTTCAGAAATACTTCAGGTGCCAAATTGCGTGTTGGGATTGCTAAATGCCAAACCTCCACTCCCTTGGGATGTAGGGATCAGATACAGGAAAAGGCACCCACATCATGAGTGATGTCTAAGATTGTGCCTGTGTCTTCATCCCATAGCAAACACAAGGCAATTTGGATGGGCTGAATTCTTGGCAATAGAGTCTGGCACCACCTCTATCTGGCGGAAATTGGCTACAACTGTCAGGAGGGAAACAAAGCCCTCTGGAACTGAGAAATGAAAATACAATATTTTTCACAGCTGGATATATTCTTTAAGAGGGAAAAAAAAAAAGAAAAGAAAAAGAAATCAACATTTTCAATTTCCATACTTTTTTCCGCAATCCCTTCGTGATCAGAAGAGAGTGGGCTGAATATGTTGCAGCAGATTACACTGCCGTTATTTTAGGACCCATCAGAAATACTGTAATTTTCCTGAAGAATCTTGTTACTGCAAAATTGCAGTCTAATTTGGCATACTCAGAGATTTCCGTAGGTCAGATAAGATTTGAGTAAACATTTGAATCTTTGGCTATGTATCTGAACTGTACTTGTCAAGTGCAGTTAAAATACATTTCATGATATGAAGAAGGTTCTCCCTCTGCCTTTCAAAACTCCTATTTCATATTCTGAAGAGCCTTCCCAAGTCTAGGTAATTCGTTTCTTCAGAAAAAGATTTCCAGAGGTGCATTTGCAGACAGCTAGAATTGTGACAAGGTACAACCACTCATGCCAAGGCTACAATTAAGTTTTGGATTTTCTATTTCCTTTTCTATTTTTTGTAGGGTACTTAAAGTTCAAAGTGAAGGTTTATTACAGTTCTTGTTATGAGAAAACATTGCACAAAATATTCCAAGGTCCCCAAAATCCACATACTGGATTTTTTTAAGGGCCAGAAGGCATCATTACAACGATTCTTTCAGTTGATCTCTTCAATAGCCTAGGCCAGATGCATACCTTTGACTTCAACACTTCAAACATCCACAACATCCACTTACAAAACTGCTCATTTGTTCTGGGACATATGAAGATATTTCTCCACCAGCTGCCTCAAAACAGGGGATAGGGAGCAATAACAGGACAGGGAAGCCAACCCCTGGGCAAAATGTTGAGGATCCTATGACACTGCAATAGTTTAAATTATTTAAAGATAGCATCCTGGGATGGGCTTTTTACAGTTTATTTTACAATTCTTTTTATAACTTATATGACACAATCAAATGGAAACTCAAGAGATAGGAGCTAATTATGACTTCAACAGTGGTTTTCAAGGTGAGACTGTCAGGAAAGGGGACATGCAAATACAGCTTTTTTGCTATTCAGTTCTTTTCTCTAGGTAGGCTTTAGGTATTTAATATTATTTAGTGAGGGATAATGGGTGATATTTCCTATCAAATTTTTCTGTGGTGACTCAAAATACTGCTGCCCAAAGCATCCACCCTGTCTGTCCACAGGTAATGACAACCCTGCACAATCTGCCTGCCCTTCCCTCTGCTGCTTTAGTTTACACTCAGGCATCTTAGCACAAATCAACTTTCCCTGGACAGGAGAGATGCTCAAGCATGATGACATCTGAAATTCCAGCTGCAGGGTTTGTCAGAGACCAGCTGTCAGTGATCTGTGTTTCACAACACCCCTTTTCTGCAGCTAAACAATGTTCATCTCCCCGTCTTATGGGGAGTAGAAGAACAGATGATCACATTGCACAACTCCTTCAGTGATCATCCTCTTGCTCCATTCATCATCTCATGACTCCAAGTGTGAAAGACCTGTCCTACCCCAAAGCTGCCGTTGTAGATATGAGTCCTGAGGTGCATATCGCCCTTTGAAATCCATGGGAGAATAGATTGTGAGCTGCATGATGCAAAGAATGCAGTCCAGCAGAGCCGTTCATTTAGGGTAGAGTCCAAGCTAAGACATTTAAATAAGAGTGATTTTAAAAGAAACCCATAAAACACCTTGATTTCATCTGCATTAAACTCAGGAAGTTTTCTCAGATCTTCAATATATATTGTACTTCAATCCTTCTATTATCATAGTTACATCTCAGAGTCAGAATTATTCAACTACTTGATGACCTCAGGTTTGATCTACGATGAAGGCATGCAGATATATTCCCCAATCTGCGATAAGCCAAATAGCCAGAAAAAGGCATATCAAATTCCTATCTTATCAGAATTATTCTTTGCTTGCTTTATAACAAAAGAAGCCATGCAGAAAATTCCACAAGGAATGCAGGAAAACCCTGTTTTCTGCATGTTATTAACACATGAAAACATATCCATTTAATTAAGAATGAAAGACATTGCCCTACTGCACTGAAGAAAAAATAAATATATAATTCTGGGAGTTGAAAGCCTACCTGTCTTCTCTTAGGAGGCAATCCTTTTACAAAGCTGAAGAATTCATAAAATCCATAGCTGCTTTTGAAGTTTCAATTCTTCACTTGTGAGACTCCATTCACACCAAGGAACAAGAATAGGTCACGCTTGTTCTAGACAAGAGCCATTTTAAAGAAATTTGGCTGCTTTGGACATTCTGAAGTTGCCAAGAACAGCTGAGAACCAAACCAGTAGGAAACATAGCCAGACAATATTTTGACAACTCTTACACTTTACTTCTTTTTTGAATAATTGGCCAGAGAGGTCAGATTGCAACAACATAAATCAGGAGTCAACCCACCAAAGTCAGGGTTTCACCAGCATTCAGACTCTGCTCAGTAAGGAGGACTCATGCTTACTCCATTTCTATACTCCATTTCCAGGAACTAACAGTCTGTGAATGGTGCCAGTCAAAAATGTGGTAACAATAGAGAGGGTAAAGCATGGCGACATTTTCTCAGCTAGTTGGTGTAAGCAAACAAACAAAAATACAAAGGGAGGCAAACAGTCTTGGCACAGATGGGCTCTTTTGCATGTTGCTTTCCACACATAGAGCAATTTAATCTTGAGTCAGCACGAGTTAGCAAACGAATGACAGGTTGTTACAATTACAAGCTGCTTTAGAAGTATTACTATCAGTGCTGCCGCTATTTATGTTTAGTATTGTTATTGATGCTATTAATACTGGTTGTACAAGCATTTAATGTTACTGTACTGATGTAAATAACATCTGGATTACCAGTTGAGAGAACAACATGATGCAAACCAGATTGATGGCTAAAGAAGCGGCATTTATTGGGTCACATTTCTGGGTTACATTCCTGTGGATGTTGTGCATTCATACTACAGGAGTCAACAGGAGGCTTTTCTAAATAAGCACCCCAGGATCTGGCTTACGAAAAGAGGACATGATGGTGTGACGACTTTATTTTTCTTCCCCTGCCTCCGCAAGGACAGATCTGTTACCAGATCACAGTGGCAGAACTGACCACAGAAACTCTAAGCCTCAGTCCTTCTAAATTAGCCACCAGGAAGCATTATTCAAGAATTCAAACCAGGCCTCACTTGGCATCTTGTTTGTATTATTTGTGGTCTGCGCCTTAACACCACAAGCCACTCTTTGTCCCATCTCCTTTAATCACAATCATAGCTAGGTGCTCAGCAGAGACCTGAGTCTCACAGTACTGAACACAGAAGAAATGATGATACATGCTGCACAGATTGTGTACAGACTAAATAGATGACAGGAAAAAGGAGACTGCAGTCTAACTTCTCTATATAGCAAACCCCTGAGGGACCTGGATAAATGTTCACTGTAACAGGATTTTCACTGCAATAAAGTTTTTGCAAGCCACTGTCAAATGTATGAAGAACCATCCCATTTAAATTAGATACCATCACAGCACTCTGTTAGAAGCCTCCATCCAAACCTCTAGGGCTCTCCCCACCAGCTGCCTCCCAAGCTGCCTGATTCCAGCAGCCTGATCTGTCTCCCATGCTATGTGATGGCACAAGCAGAAATGCAGTCTAACCTCTTCTTGGTGACCTGTAAATGCACTGGGACACTAGCCACAGAGGATAGGCTGCACCTGCTTCAGTGCAGGCACCTAACATCATTTTAGGTGCTGGAGTCCAGCCTTTTGCTCCCACCTCAGATGGGTGCAGGTCTCCACAAAGTCCTGCACCGTAGCTGTATTTAGGCAGTTCAATTCCACTCTAAGTGAAGGACCCAGCACTCTAGGTTTAAGGATCACTGCATCCTCCATCAAGGTGCCTGGGGGCAACTGACATCAGCATCTTAGTCTGGAGCAGACATGTACTTAGGAAGTGAACACCCTTACAGTCCTTGCTTACTATGCATTCATTAACATCATGGTGTAGGCACAAAGCGCTGTAAGGGGATTCCTTTTCAACTAAATGGCTCTGGAAGATGCTCTTTGGACCACATCTAATAAAGTTCTACCACTAATGGATATTTAGGAGTGATTCTGGTGTAAAATCCAAAACCACAGTGAGGATTATTTGCCCTTTTCATCAAATGCCTTCTTTCACATCTGTTTTCTCCCTCTGTTCATGAAGCACTATATTAAGAGAGCTTATGTTGCCTGTAAAGGTTGCTAAAGTCATAAGTAATAGAAAGTAAAGAAAGCAGCACTGATTTAAGCTGCACTGATTTGAGCTGTTGCCAAGTGAGTACACCCTTAGTCCAAAGCCAGAAGCCCTGTTCCTCAACCTGTTGAAGGGACATAGACTCTTCCCTAAAATATAACCCCTGGCCCAGGTTTCATTCCCCATTGGGATGCCACTGCCGCAATTTCTTTAGGGTTTATTCCAGGTCAGATGTCCCCTGAACATGTTCTTTGTTTCCAGTCAACAATACACCAGGGCTGCCCACAGGAGCTGGTCCTACTCATAAAAAAACAAAGGTTGGTTCTCTAAAGGTAAAGCTCTCTTTCCTGCCTGGGAGTTGCAGACTTTAGAGAAAAGCCTTTCCACATGTTGAATCTTGCATTGATATGCCTTATATTAACATGTAGATGAAGTTCACCCCTGGCCTGCTGCTGTGACCAGGTATGACCAACAGTGCACTATTTTTGAGCCATGGGTGGTTTTGGCTGTTGGGTTCCCATGGTGTCTATGAAGGACACACAGAGATAGAAATGGCCTTATTTAGTCAATATTTAAAATACAGTTTTAAAAGAAATAAGTAAAATGCTAAAAAGTCTGCTTGTTAAATATAGTATGCATTAAGAAAAAACGGATAAAATATAGCTGCTCTATGCAAGCTGCTCTTCAAGAAGGTTTCCTCTGATCACAAGAGAGAAAAATGGTCTTTTGCAGATGAGATTGTAGTAAACAGTAGCTTGTAAAAGTGCATTAAAACTGCTTTGTTCTTTTGGCTTATAAATGGGAAGCACAGCCCCAGGTAACTGCTCTCAGTCACAGGAAGTCTGTGGGAGTTTGCAAGTGAAGCCAACTATTTGGAGTTGAAATGCAGCACCTGAAACCAGGGCCATCTTTCATGTCTTTTCTGATCACTTCAAGTTCCACTAAGTGTTCCCTTTATTTATGGAGCATTAATCCCGGCCATGTTTCTAGGGAATGGAAAACTCCTCTGGAGAGGCTTTTTCAAGCAATCAATATTAAAAGCTAAACATCTTAACTTCATACAGCGGACTTGTCCCAATGAACTGAATGTACATGCTAAACCATTTTATTCTTTGGTGTACACTGACTATGTTCACTTCAGTGGCAAAAGGTAAAAAACACGATTTCCAGCCACACTTGCCCAACCCTTATGATATTTTATGCCTATCACAAAAAATACACAGAATGATCCATTTAATTTTACTTAACAGGCATTTCAACAGCTATCATCACCAGATTGTGTGATCACCTCATCAAAATTAGCCATTAGAGAGGGAAAGTTGCTTCTTAAAATGTGAAACCTGCAGGCAACACAGAAAGCCACCTCACATATTTGAAAAAGGTCAATTTTCAACTTCTCTGGGTTTAAATCTGTAGCATCAATAGGCAGATTTTACTGAGATAAGGGAATAGTGCATTCTTGGCCTGAAAAGCAATTGGAGATAAACTGTATGGTTTTGAATAGATACAAAAGAAGTACTGAAGCATCTCAGTGAAATATCTAGTCTAGGGTATGGTCTTCCACAGCAGTTGCAATCAGGTGCTTTGGAGGAAAGCAATCAGTACAAGGTAATAGACCGATGCGTACAAGACTAATTCAGCATGTATGAGCTGTGTATTACCAGCACCCCAGCCATGTAAATCCCTCTACATGAACACATCTTCCCATTCAGAAGCAACCTGACAAAGCTTCTTTAAGACCAGGTATTATCCTTATATTTAAAGGTGACCTTCTTGGTTCTCTGTGGTTTCTCTGTGGTTTTTCTGCTTTCAAAGCATTTCTTCTCATTTTTGTGTTGCTCATTCTGGTGAAGTATTCACAGCCTGGTGAGATGTGACTGCATGCCAACAAATTACCCCACAGAGCATCTGGCATTGGCATCAAGTAGAGGAATGGGCTGATGCCAGAGAAGACCTATTACCTGGCATCTACACGAGTCTCTTAACCTTTTCATGAAGCAGCCACTACTCACAGGATAAAGTCTTATGTTGGGCTGCTGTGAAATGCGGTGCATGTGCTTCATAGTCTGGAGTACAAAGAAAGGAAATACATTTCCCCTCGCTAGTGAGTAGAAGGAAGCCTTGGAAGGAATTTGGGAAGGGCTGTTTGCTCAGACTACCGAGTTGAGAGGAGAATATTAGCCATTGAATTTCATAGGGATAGACTTAGAGAAGAACAAGTAGGAGTCAGTCCTGGATGATGATGAGAATGTGATAATCCTTTTACATCAGACCAGTTCCTGACAGTGGTTTTGTTTTGTGGCACCCAAATAAAGACTCCTAATTTCAGTAAAGCCATGATGTGCCACTGAAGGTTCAGCTGGTTTACCTACCCTAAGAAAAAACAGCATGAATCCCTCTAATATATATACCATATGGCCACTTGTGGAATTTGATCATAGATTAATTTTAACTGTTTTTATTTCTACTATTCCCTGAACAAATGAGTTTCTCTTGAAAATCCTACACCTATGGCAGCAGAAAACTCTGAAATCTGAGTGGATTAGGTCACTGTTTACCTTCTGGAATATGAATAGTTCGTGTTCCAGGTGATGCACATATGGCTACTAAAACAACTGCATCAACAGATATCAATTGTTCCCACTTCTTCATCTGCTTTTTTTCTTAAAAAAAAAAAGAACACCACAAAAAAACCCAACATAAAACCACATGGGCAAGGACAAGGAAAAAAGTGAGAAGGCTATTCCAAATCCTCTATTCCACTGATGTCTAGAAACAAAGATCTACTGATATAGCGTATTTCAATGTCCTTTGTTTAACCTTCCTTCTTGAAAGATCCGAACACAAAGCCTTTGTGTTCTAGTGCTTTGTAGGCTAACCTACAGGTTATGCTTTGATAAATATCCAACAAGCTAAGGAAACTTCAAGGCTTTTCCTTAAGATGTGTAGTTGCTATTTTGTCTGACATCTTTTATTCTTGTTAGACATTATCATAAGTATTTAGGAGGCCCTGCTGCCTCTGAAGCTCCTGTTTGCTGTTAGCATAGCATGCTTAAGTACCCAGTGCTGTTATTTTATCTGGTTTAGCTACTTAGGACCTTATAGGATCCTTTAGAATTTACACTTCTGACTCCATCTCAGGAGAGAAGGCAGTGAGTTTCATTTTTACAAACAGTCACATCCCTGGGGCTTGACACACACTTTAAAACAAAAAAAGAAACCCAATAGGTGTTAGGTTGAGGTGCTCTGGAAGTAGAAGGCTGGTGCAGATGACTGTTCTGGCATAACACGAATCAGCTCACGGCAAAGCTCTTAGCAAAGCCATGTCTACGCATATTATTCCTGATATAGAGCAGAATGTATATGTTAGTCCAGGCTTAAGCTCAGAAATGCCAATTTGGTGAGTTCATCAGCAGTTACAGACCCCATACTCCAAAGGTAGGACAGTGCTGATACAGGTTGTTATTAAGGCTACCTCCTAGGAAAAGTAGTGTAGGTTTGTGTAGTTTGTAGGTAGTGTCTGCTTTAGTGCAGGTTTGAAAAGCAAGACCATTAATGTCATCACTGCTGACATACAAAAAACTCTGAAAGAGAAACTGTTGGAATAAACCTGTGTGATAACACAGAAGGAGAGGAACAGCTGCTGTAGGGACTGCTTACTGTGTGCACTGTGCTTTACTTCAGATCTCACTTGTTGAGATACTAGGTGCACTTCTCTCCAAGATTATAAAATGCCTTAAGAGCTTTTCCTTTTGAGAGCCTTCCCTTGAGTAACCTTTCCTTTCTAAGGTTAACCTCACTACTTCATGAGGTCAGATGATTTTGGATTTTTACAGTGCAGTTTAAGGTGAAAATCAGGACAACAGGTAGTCCCTGTCAACTCCCAAGTGACTAGGACAAAGACTTCTGTAAACAGCTTTATTTACCTTCTTTCTCCATGGGTAAAAGCATGCAATGTATTATCTACTATAGAAATCAGAAGACAGCATCTACACTTCTCAGAAGACAGATAATAGAACTGTCTTCCAGTAGAAATAGAGGAGAAAATGACTTGCACATCTCCAAGATGAAGCATGGTCCATACCTGGGAGGAATTCGCATCCCTTGCTGGATATTTGGTGAGCCAAACATGTCCTTAGTTGCCCATGAGAAGCTACCTGTTTGGATTTGCCATCCTATCCTCAGGTCCCATCAAAATTGGTCATCTGAAGCATGCCAGGCTGCTTGGATTGCTCTCATTCAGATTCCATATGCTTCCCATGACCATTTTGGTCATTATTTGAACATAGTAAGGGCTATCAAAGGGCCAGAGGAAGTTGCAGGTCCAAGGCTAGAGAGCATGAGCCCATTAAGTGCTGTGTTCCTACCGAAAGCAACATTCACCCATGGTCCCCTTGCCTCCTTGCCCAGCCATCCACTTCTGATGCTCTACCAGCTGCAATGGTAGGGTTCACCTGTAAGATTTCAGCCAGATCAGAAAGTGGGGCTGACCCTTCAGATGGCAGCACAATTACTGGTGCCAGGGCAAAGAAGGAAGCAAGAATACACCAGGATGATGAAAGGGTGGAGATGCCTCTTTCAGCTAGTAGCAGTCTTCAACTTAAGGTGATCAGGAAACCGTACCTTTAAAGATGCTGAACTGACAGGGCTTTTCTCTCACATGAGATGTAAAAACAAAAGCCCTGACCTCTTGTGGTCATTAAACACTACAAAACCAGTAAATTGCAATTTTCCTAATTCCTTAATCTTCACTCTGAGCATTTTCTACCATAAATGGTCACACTCCAGCGGTTGAGTATGTTGGATTCCCAGCAGTCACATCTTTTTGGGATGACACAAACCGTAATTATCAGCATTTTGACAAGCCCTCTGGAAACCTCTGAAAGGTAGTTCTGTCCAACCTACAGTCCAAGCAGTCTTCCTTCTACAAACATTAAGAGAGGTGCTGGGGCCACATAATAATTTTGGATTTCAGGATTGTTTAAAAGACATTTAACAAACTACGTAAGTAGTTCATGGCACATTTGGGACAACTTAAAGATGAGCTTACACTTAAAAGATTCATACCTGCTTCAGGTACCTGGGGCTGGAACCAAATAAAATACAGTCTCCTGGTTTATTGTACATGGTGAATGATGAATGGTTGTTTTAACAGTAAGGGACTCACTGGGACAGAACTTAAACCAGCAGTGGCAGAGTGTGAAGTTAATACATATCAAGAAGCTGCTATGCTATGCAGAAAAATGCTTAAACCGGAAGGCTGTTCCACCTGGGCAAGTGCAGAAGGCAAAGGGAAGGCTACAAGCACCTGTACCACTCTAAGCAGACATAACCAAAGATTTTCTGATGGGTAAATGTGCAAGGTTCCGTCCCCTTTCTAAATGCCGATTCCCTCGGTGCAAGAAGTGCACAGCTAAAATAGCACAGAGCATCTTGCTATGCCTCCTGCAGCCAGAGCAGCCACCTCAGGGTAAGCTCCCACCACAGGCTATCGCTGAGATAATTATTATTTGTGACAAAGTGGAAAACTGTACTCTGTCCCTTCAGGGAGATGGAATAAGCTGTAATGGGGACAGCAAACACATGCTGCATACACTGGAGCACTTTGTGTCAGTGCAGTGCACACACACTGCCTCTTCTCCTTCCCAGAGAGGCTCAAACCCCAAAGAGTAGCTGAGGCTGCTCCTCTGTGGTAGATGACTTCAACCAGGACATAACAATTGTCACCTCTGTGAATGTATCACCTGCAATGACATCCCACTCACGTGTCAGCAGGTCACATAATCCCCAGACCCTCAGGAAAACCGAGCTAGCCAAAACAGTAATCAGAGGTTTCGTCAGCATTTACCCTTGTGGTTTCATCTGCCCTTCAGCCATTCACGTTAGTGTTTGTGCAGTGCCACAGAGGAACCTGAGACAGGATGAGGCCACCTTGCACTCCAGGAGCAGCATATGTAATATTAAAACCACAAAACGTGGTGGCACTTTCTTCAATTCTGCAAACACTGGAAAGAACCCAACCTAATGTGGCTGTGCTCTGAGTGGTAGATCCAGGAAGGTCTCCATCCCACTTCTCCATTGTCTTTTGTCCCC
>JANHGB010024012.1:0-13173 GCA_026283785.1 Coracopsis vasa | reverse complement strand
CAGTGTTCAAGGCCAGGTTGGACAGGGCTTGGAGCAACCTGGTCTAGTGGAAGGTGTCCCTGCCCGTGGCAGGGGTTTGGAACTGGATGAGCTTTAAGGTCCCTTTCAGCCCAAATGGTTCTATGGTTCTATGTTTCTATGAGACTGATGATGTCCACGTTGCCAGGGGAACACTGCATGTTGCATTGCCTTTGGCCCCAGGGGATGCACAGCAGTATCCACAACGACGGAGGAAGTATAGCCAGCAAAGTCCATTTGGCTGCTAACCGAGGCTGCTTGAAGAGCCTCCTGCACATATCTGGAGAAGAAATTGCTTCCTCTCCACCTGTCTTCAGAAGTTTTTGCTGTAATGTCTGTGTCTTCCTTGCTTAGTGAGCTCTGTTAGCAGCAGCTTCTGAAAAGCCTTTGTTCGGTTTCCTCATGAGACACTTCTTTGTGCCAGATGTTCGAAACACATTGGTCATGGGGTTTAGCCACGGTGCTTTCCAGATGCCTTGCATGTACTCTGCATCCAGCAGCAAGCATGTGTGGTGACACCGAGGCAGTTGGTCAGAACATTAAACCAGGGTATGTATGTGCAGCGCAGGTTGAGGAAGAAAGCGTGTCAAGTTCAGAATGAAGATGGAGAATACTATTCTAATGCATTGCATTAACTGTTTTCCTCCATTTAACATTTTGTTTCTGAAATAAGTTTAATGCGGTTAAACATTGACCTCAAGGTATTTCTATACATCATAGCAAATCTGCATTACTATATATTGTGCCTTTTGAGTTTAAAAAAATAATTGAGCCAGTTAACACATTTTATTGTAAAATGGGTATTGAAGTGTACAGAGAACTTGTAACAGACTTTAATTTATAGATTTCAGAGGGCATTTGATAAATATGAAAGCTTTGCTGGTTATTTTCTAAAATGAAAGGAGAGGGTAAAAAAGCTTTTCTTGCAATCCTCATGCCATACTAGAGCCAAGAAAAGCGCACTCACTGTCTGCCTCCACCTGAAAAGCTGTTGTATATTCGTACTGTGTGAACTGCTGTCGTACTGTTCCTGCCGTATCATAGTTACATGTAATTCTTGGTCTCCATGCACACTAATTGAAAATGGTGCTTTTCATTCTCTCCTTCAGCCAATACCAAAGCTCGCAGTAATGAATTCGCTGAGAAGAACGGACTTCAAAAATACGAGTACGTCTTACATCCGCGGACTACTGGCTTCACTTTTGTTGTTGAGCGTCTAAGGGAAGGTAATCCTGCTTTGTACTTATATGTTCTTTTTGTCTTTAAGATACCAAATCTCACTCAAGCTGTAGAAGCTTACAAAAAATGCTTGAAGATCCCAAAGAAGTTCAGCCTTATTGTCTGCACCAGTCTTTATTGAACACACAGACACGTATAAGACTGCCTGCTCTGAAAAACTTCTGGTTTTAAGTCTGAGAGTGGAGATGAGTTGTAATGTTAAATGGACAAATGGAATGCACAGCAGCATGTAGATGCAGCAGGTGAGCTGCCCAGTGTTGCCAGGTTTTTCAGGTGATGGTGGCTTGGAGAAGCTGCATAAAATAGTTGTGCTCTTGGTAGAGTGGAGAGGAAAGGAACATGTTATACTTGCTTTCTACTTGGAAATGGTCTTCCATCCCCGTATGAATCTGGAAGTAGAAATCGAGTCCCTGTCACAGGGGATCGGAGTACAAAGATGTGATTGCTTGTTAGATTGCTGTCTGTGGTTCTTTTTGGGAATGGGCATTTCAATGAGATTTGAGACCATAATAGTGTAACCATTGCATAATACTGATGTGGCAGTGATTCAAATACAGATGAGTTGGAATGTGTGCAGGATATATGAATGGGTGGTTGAAGAAAATAAACGTACAGTAGATATGAAGTAACGTATTTATAGGTTAGTTCTTCAGGGAAAAGCGTTTCTAGATCTTTAACACATGCTGGTTATTCTGACTGCCAAAGGAAGAAGTTTGAGATTATTAAAAGGAATAAGGGCCTGTGGGTAGGTTTTCTCCCTTGCTGGAACCCTTGCTTGGATTTTAGGAGCAGAGCTAGCTTGCATTTTGCCTGATTCCTACTAAGCAGATACCCTAAAAATCACTGTAAATGCTTTGATATTTTGTCCAGCTGGACAGTCCTAGCTGGACCGTGTATCTATTTGACCCTATTTATTTTGGACATTCAGTGGTGGATATCTTAGATTTTCATCTATCTTGAATGTTTATTACTCAATTTGCTGTAGCAAAGAATTGCCACATATGCAATTTCAAAAGCTTGTTTTACTTAAAACTTTATAGCACCAGGTTAACCTCGTGCATAATAATATTTCTAGACTGGAATACATTTTCACTTGAAGGAATGTTTTCCACTCGAAATATTATCAACTTAAAAATAAAAACCCAAGTCCTGTATTTGCTGCAGAAATGAGCTTTGTGCTTGTACAGTCATTTTCTAATTTGGTCAAAATGCTTTTCCATTTCTGTATGAGAGATCTATGCAAATTAGCCTATTGGGTTATAAAAAGGAAAATATTTGAGGCTGATTCCAAAAACATTCCAGGATTTTTTGGGGTTTTGTTTTTTTTGTCTAGTCTTTCAAATGCTTTTAAGTCCTACTTTTCTTTAAGGCAGGCAAATCTGGTGTAAAATATTAATGTCCCTTTAGCATTGAATTTGCTACATGTTGGGAACCCTGATAGGCATTATAAGCTGTATATATTATGACTGTGTGCTGTTATGTACTAAATTATGGGTGAGAAGGTAGTACCACTAGCGTTTTAAATGCTTAGCTCTTAGTTATTAATTTAAGAATTTGTTTTCAATTGTTTGCAAGTGTGCCAAAACCAGACCATTTGTGTTGAAATCTTTCATTTTTGTGGACAACCTAACTGTAGTTGCTTGATTTTAAAACACATCAGTACATTATATGCCTGCACATACACATACATATAATTACAATATAGATATCTAGGTAGGTTTTCAGATACAGATGGCCTAGGGTTATTGTGCAACTCTGCTTTATCTTATCATTTATACTATTTATACTTTATTCCCAATACTAGCAGTAATAAGAAAACCAGTTTTGTTAAGGATATGGTGTCAGCATGGGTCCCTGTTTATGGACTGTCCTAATGCTGCAATAGCATTGGCAGAAGCAATAAGCATAAAAATAGACTTTTTTCTGTTTTTTCCTGCTCATTACTGCAAGCACAAAGCAGTGTGTGTGACTTTAACATGCAGGGAGGGAGTGGTGGAGATTTTAACATCATATTTACGTCTTTGAAAGTATTTTTGTGCATAGATGACAACCTTATTGCCCTATAGCTCTCCTGTGAATACATTTTGGCTTGTGGCTGTTTTTCATTCCTGAGGCTCAAGTGTCTTCAGGCCTGAGTACATTATTTTACTCCAAAAATAGGTTGATGAAGAGAGGGGGAAAATGTCAGTAGAAGTTTAACTGCTTTTTGAATGCTGAAAAAACTAATTTAATTTGGCAAGAACCCTGATTAATATGCATCACAAGCTGTAGCATGAAAGAATTACCTGTTAATACATAAAAATAACTATTAATGACTCTTCTTAGTCGGATATGGAAAAAAAAGGAAAAAATAACCTTCAGTAAAATGCTGGGTTTATATCTATAGGAGAATTTCTTCCTCTAGAAAGTACAGTCTGCACCCTGACAGCATAATCTGTCAGTTATCAGTCCTTTGCTTTCCATTGGTGTCAGAAATTTCTGAACAATGTGATGCCATTGATCACCAACACTCAAATTCCTCTGGCTGCCTTCTCGCTCTTATACAGTCATTATTTCAACTATTTGATCTATTTTACCTGTAGATGATGCTGTGATGGTTTTTAAGTCATTGCTGAGATGATGAGAGCTAAGAAAAGAGAACTATATAACCTCCACCAATAAAAGCAATAAAAATTATTTAGGCAATACATTTCCTTGGCTTTCCTTATTTTCTCATACCTTTTTTACCCCTGCATTCTAGCTCTTCATGAGTGATAGCTCTTACTCTCAGAGCTGACTGTGCTAAACAGAAAGCCAGGTAAAAGCTGACTGGTTTTGACTTTCATTATGCTCAGGTGCCAAGGCAGTGAAAATATTGTTTTACTTGTAAATGATCACATTACTGTTTTCTTATTCATATAAACCTTAGAATCACCCAAGAGTAAACACAGACTATGAACATGCTTCAGATGTATAATTAATAATACACTCAGGAGAAGAGGCACTGCAGTTGTTGCTGGTTTTTAAGCAAGAGATTCAGGACTGATTTTTAGAGAAGTGTTCTCTTTGGCCAAATAGTATTATTAAGTAGAATGGTTTAGTATAATGTCATTGTGTATGGTAAGAGAAAATACAGTATAGACATGAGAACACAAAGAGGGAAAGACCACCTGGTAGCTGGATAAGGTCAGCTTGCTACCTGATACATGGTGTAGAGTGTTACCTGAAGATGTGGAAGTGAGTGAGAGAGGAACCAAAATTTCAGTAAGGATTAATGAAGATGGAAAAATATTAAATATACTTAGGTTAAATATAGACTAATGAAATATATGCGTTTTTCACCCTTGCAAGAAGATGATACTTTTTGGGAACTATTATTGAATTTCTAGTGAATTATGCAGTCTCTGCAACAGATAAATCAGGTTTCTGAGATTCTTCATTAATCTTTACTGATGCATGTTACTCAAAACACCACTAGTCTTTTCTCCTGGCATGCTTTAAAGTTTGCTTCTGCAAGCACTTTGGTGTTAGTCTATCAAAATACTTAAAATATATGAGCTCAATTAATTTCACATTTTCTTAGTGCTGAAGCACGTTTGATCACTTATTGGGGCAGCCAGAGGAATTGTGCTGTGGAAGAGCAAATCTTTGTTGACCAGAGTGACCACTGCAATCCCAAGGACTATCGCATCTGGCTGGTTGGCTATTGATGGAAAGCAAAGAGAAATAAAATAGTTGATTTGCTTCTTTCTAATTCTGTTTGATCAAGTATATATGAGCAACAGAAAATTAACTCGAGACACCAAAATGAAGATTGGTCATGGCTCCTTTTCTTTCTTTAACTCATCATCGCATACCTCTCTTTAACCATCTCCCAAAATCATATTTAATCCTTCTTTAAAGCTTGAAACTTTGAACAGATGTTAAGTACGGAGTAATTTTTGGCAGAACTTGGGTTAAGGCAAATCATCTCCTTTTACAAAATGTAGGGGTTTGATAATGACAAAAATGTGCAGGAATTTAAATAAGACTTTTATAGAAGCATGCCTTTAACAATGTTAATTAAAAACATTGATGGCTCATACAATGCTCCTGAAGATCTAGTTTGTGAGATCCTGCTATAAAAGGTCAGGAGGCTACTCATACATTAAGTATAGGTTTTCAGGCCTGGTTGTATTTTATAAAGTTTCTTCTGAAGTGCCAAATGACCTTGAAAGTTCAGATGGCTTGAATGTTCTGTTTCAAAGAGACGGAAAATAATACTAGTTGATTTGATTCAATATTGTCTGGATTCATTGAATTACATATATTATCTTGGCATAATATCTGTAATTGTAGCCAAATAGTCTGTCGAGAGAAAATAGCTGTTTACAAATGTTGTCTTAAAATTGCTCCATGGCTTTTAAGTATTTTCTCTGGACTAAATAAGCAGTAAGTGTTAAGACAAAGCAAAGGTTTTAAAGCATCATTAGAAGATTATTCGTACTTTTGTAGTCAGTTATTTCTGCCAATATTAAGTTCTAACTGACCTCTTATTGACACTTCCTTTATATCCATCAACAGTTTAATATTTGGATACATCGGACTGGGTGTTCCTTTTATGGGGTTTATATTTTACTGGGTTTACAGCATGATGAAGAGTCAGAATTATTTGCCTTATTATAGTATTTCAGCTTCAAATTTATTTCTGGCTCATAATTAGCCAACTGAAAAAAAATACAGCAGATAACAGCTGCCAACTACAGCATTCTAAAATAAAGATACAAATTTAACATGTTTGCCTTCATTGCATATCCTTACTGATGGAAGGAAACTGTGATTCTCATCCTGCTTCCATGATTGCTTCAAAATTGATGCTTTTGCCCCAAAATAAATGTTTATATATGTACCCTCAGAAACCAGTCTGTATCTTCTGTTGTTTATACCTGAGCTTTACAGTTGTACAGCATTTCAGTATGCAAGTATCTCAGTCTGGTTTGTTGCTAGGGATGGAGAATTGTAGTTAGGTGTTCAATCCAGGATATCTCTTTATAACTATGTAAATATTTTAATCCGTTGATACCTATTGACTATTACGCTTTTCCGGGAGTTCTGGTATCCATGTATATTTATGTACTTAACTCTTAATGCCATTGATTTGGATTATGGTACAATGTGTTTATGTGGCACTTTGGAGCTAATAATATAGGGAGACAGTTTGTGATTTGCAGCTTAGTATATATCTAAGTTAATAGCAGATGACAGTCAGCAGGTCTTGAAAGGTCACACATATGGTTTGGTTCACCTTCACAGGGGTGTGAAGTAGCCCAAGAGTTACGCAGCAGGTCCTTGCAAGTGGTATCTGAATGTCCTCGCTCTTCACGGAGAGCATAGTGAGCTCCCATGTAAAGCCATAAATAGCTTATGGACCATCTTAAAGAGATGATTCTGTCTTGACCCCTGCAACCGTCACATGAGTCAAGGTGCTCAAATTTGACGTATTTGTGTAAATGGTGTTTAAAGTTGAGACTCTCGGTTTAGTAATTCATTAATGAGGCCCTTCAACTTGAAGTAGCTCTCAGAGCTTTCTTTTTCTTCTGCCTTAGAAAGAGAGAGAGGCAGGAGGCTGCTTTTATGAGTGGCTGGAATATCAACGAGAAATGCTACCAAGATACTGCCAGGGGCTTGTCTTCTGGTGTAAATGATGCTTCTACTCTTTGCACAGTTATGTCCAAAGCACCTACATCTTACAAGACAGATGCCATTCATTCTTTCAAATGCATATCAAGGTAGTACCCATTTCTAAGTGTTGTTATATTTGAGTTTTCTTAAGGGAAAATTGATGCAGGTGTAAAATCCAGGTCTGTAATAGCTCTGTTCATTGACTGAAATGCTCACGCTATGATGGGTGTATGAATGTATGTATGGGTGGATGTGCGTATTACACACAGTGCTTTCTAATTTGATACACAAGGTCTCTTTCCTCTTCATATTAATCTTGGATGAGGCATGTGGGTCTAGATCACAGGAGTGTCTGCTGAATTACCTTCAGAGGTTTTATATTCTCAATCTGAGCACATAAAACTTAAGCAGTTTTCAGGTTCAAGCATAATTTGTCTTCCACATAACAAAGGTACAGGGCATAGAAAGGCCCTGTACAAATGACAGTAAGGGTTAGATCTGTTGTTTTAGTGCAAGCTAGCCTCCCTTTTGGTGACGGAACACATTTCTCACTCCCAGGATGATATGCTGGGCTGCTGCCCAAATTTCTGTGGGTTCTGGCAAGACTGGAGCTTGCGCACTGACTGGCACTGCCATCTCTCAGAGCAGCTCTCGCCTGTTTGTACTGGTTGCTCGGTGCACGTGTAAACCAAAATAGGAAAATATAAGTGGCCACAGGAGCATTAACTTTAGGTCCCAAATCAACTCATTTCACCCGTGCGTCCTTCAGATTTGCAGAGATTAAGCAGCAGCTCTAAACTATCATTCCTCAATGCAAGGAAATTCTTTCTTCCCATTTTTTTTCCCTGCTGTGCATGTGTGCCTCCCAAAATCATGTTTCTAAGTAGACTGATACTCAGAAATTACGGAGCTGTTGTGAAAGAGCTTTGAGCAGGTTTTTTAGCTGAAAATGCAGTATTAGAACTTCATTGGCTGCTGTTATAATTGAAGTTGTGCTTTTATGAGAATTGGATTCTGTGCATCAAATAGCATAGCCTTTGATATACAAATATTGGTATGTAAATTGAGGTTCGCGTGCCTTTTATGCCTTTTGTGTGTTGGTAGAAAATTCGTGACAAATCAGTAAATTTAAAATAACAACAAAGACCTTGTTCAAAACCACACTTTTATCTCTTGGCATGGCTGTGAAATCCAGCAATGCAGAAAATCCAGTGCAGGCCGTTGTGCTTTATTGTGAATGCTGACAGTTGTCTCTGTAATGTGGAACATGGGAAAGGGCAGCTTGACTTTTTCCAGAATCAAGTTAACTGTTGATGATTACCATATCTCGCAAGCATCTGCCTCTGTTGGCTTTGACGTACTTCTCAGAATGAGCACCAACTTTCTGTTAGCTAATTTCTGGCCTTTGGTACTCATTGAAGGTTTTGTTACTGTCTTCTTTCATCTCTTTACTGGAGCAGTATTCTGTACCACTTGCCCCACCATAGTGGCAAACAGGCCAATGTTCCGCTCCTACAGGGAAGGATCGTTTTTTTCAAAGACACTCTTTTCTCTCAGCCCCCATCCTTTCCTCATTCCATCCTCCACTGCTTTGGAGACAGGAACACAGCCTCTCACTGAAGGGTTTATGGTGGATCCATGTAGCGTTTGCAGGCTGACATGTTGTTGTTTGTGTCACCCACATATCTGTGGTGCTCATCGGAAATATTTCAGGTTTTATGTTCTTGAGCCTATCAAGATCCATCTACTGAAATAATCTCCTTATGCTCTCTTACGTGTGACTCATGGCCTGTAACAAGCAGATATACCATGCAGTGGATTATTTTCCATTCACCTCCTTGCAGGTTATTAATAGTCGCTGTGGTAACCATATTAAAGAATTATTATTTGCCAGCAGTTACCCCACAGTGGTATTAGAGGTTTCCACTGTTTTCTCTTAACTCAGAATACACAGTATCTGTGGTAACGATGTGGTAATGTTTGGCAACTGTGGACTTTTTTTACTTGCTTCAACTGGAGCATGGAACAATGTTAGCTCATCAGTTCGCAGACGTAGAAATGAAGCTTGGCCACAGATGAGTTTAGGAAAAAATGATTGCTCAGTAGAAGCTAGAATTTTCTTCAAAATGGAAAATATGCCCCTGCCTTTTTTCTTCTTTTCTTCTTTTTTCTTTTTATTAAAGCTAACATTTATCTATTTTTCAAGGTGCTGTTGAAAAGGTTTTTCTGGTTGTGTACACGCTTTGGCTGGGTGGACCAACAGTATGTGTAAGAAGGTGTGTCTGCTGAGCTAGGCTTGGTCAGCATCTCTCTGGGTGTGCATTTGGAAAGGTTATTAATCTGTTTGGAATATTTATTTGGTTTGGTTTTTCCTATTTGTCACTCATGGCAGCACAGTAAGCAAAGCACAGGGCCTTGCAATGCCCTTGGTGCTCCCTTGAGCCTGCATGGAACACCAAACAATCCATTTTGTGGGCTTATTCACTACATCCTTGTGTCGGGCTTGGTACTATTGAAGTGTACTGAATACTGCAGGAGTAGGAGTTGCGTAGAGACCTCGTAGCAGCCTTCCAGTATCAGAAGGCGGGGGCTGCAAGGATGCCAGAGAGGGACTCTTCGTCAGGGACTGACTTCATCAGGACAAGGGGTAACGGGTTCAAACTTAAATAGAAGAGATTTAAGTTAGATATAAGGAAGAAATTCTCTACTGTGAGGGTGCTGAGGTGCTGGCACAGGGTGCCCAGAGAAGCTGTGGCTGCCCCGTCAGTGTTCAAGGCCAGGTTGGATGGGGTTTGGAGCAACCTGGTGTGGTGGAAGGTGTCCCTGCCTGTGGCAGGGGGATTGGAACTGCATGATCTTAAGGTCCTTTTCAATCCAAACCATTCTATGACTCTATGAACTGTCAAGGTGATTTGGGGTTTTGTGTCAGAGTACTGAGCTCTAAGGTTGGTTTTAAAGACTTACGACTGCAGTACAGACAACAGGTGAACCTCAGGTAAAGTTCAAGTTTGTCAGTTACTGCTTGTACTTGTCAGCCAAGAATCCGTGATTTTGTAGGTTATGTTGGTTGGATTGGTAACATATTTAATTATTATTGAAGTTGAGGTTAATTCCTACAAGCAGGGGAATAGTACTGATACCTATTTATTTCACATGGCATTACCAGATGCTCTACACAGCATCCCCACTTCTCGTCTCTGTTTAATAGCAAGGCAGATAATTGCTTTAAGCAGTCTTGAGTAGAAAGGAGCCTAAACATACTTTTTCCAGGGCAAAATACTGCTTTAGTTTCAGTTAGGATATGATGTTTCCTGATGTGTTTTATTAGAAAAATAACAGCATCTCCAGGCTGAACCGACTAATCCCAAATCAGAGCCCCATTGTAGAGGAGATTCTCAGTCCTATTTGATGGATTCCCCACTCTTCCACTTTTTGCAGATGCTAGCTGTTTTCATTTCCAGCTGCATTAAAGTTGCTGCAAATGTATTTTGTGTTTTCCTGATACCACTTTTCTATATGAGTAATTGCTGGCAGGGGAGAATATCCGTGGAGTATCATTTCAGTTACTGGAAATGTTGGAATCCTCAAGCTGTTCAGATACAGCCCCCAAATCTGTAAGTTAGTAATAAAGCCTTCAATCTTCTCTACTTGCAAAATTCGTTGCTTATTTATCATTAAACCTTAAGTAGATTGTTTCCTTCATTCCTTTCTGCTGTTGCAGCTTCAGCTCTTCTTCCCTTTGCCCTCCTCCCAATCCCCTGCCATTATTTTCATTGTATACAAAAATCACTCCAGCATTATGCTTCTCCAGGCTGACTTAGATCCCTGACTTTGGCAATCATTTGCAAGGCTCTGCTCCAGAGATGTTGAGAGCAGTGCCACATTCATGAGTTCTGGATGTTGCTATGGGACTGATACTGAAAAACTGAAAACAGAAGAGGGCAGAGGAGCTTGGGAAAAGTTGTAGCAGAGTATGAATGCTTTTTAAAATAGATTTTAATCAAAACATAAACTTCAGCATAAATTCAGCCCTTTACCTCATTCATCACCTTATATGTAATCTAAAATATTGCTGTCTTTGGGAGTTATTTTGTCAACCTTTTCCTGAACTAGAGGGCAGGAAATAAGGTCTTGGCTCTCAGTGTTCTCACTGAACACTGGTAGGTATAGGGAGAGTTTCCCTTTACTGCCTATGTACCATGCCAGTTATTTGAAGTGCAGTATAATGTGAATTACTGTTACAATGATGTATATTACAGATAGAAAGTTTGAATATATTTTCCCATAAATTAATTTTTCTGTGGAACTGGAGAACTGGTTTTAATACACGTTCAACATGGTAGTGTCTCTCCCTAATCGTATTTCCTGCTGGTAAAAGCTAATAATATCTTAAAATAAGCATCTCTGAAATGCATAGCATCTATATTTAGACATATGCAAACTCCTGGTTTTGTTTGCATTGGTAGTCATTGTTGACCTTGTAATATAACAATAAAAGTGAGTGCTCTTGGTGATTATAAAACAGTTCCCAAAGCAGGGACCTGAGCAATCTTCTGGCTGGCTTATTCCAATCACCAATCCTTCACTGCGCTGCTCTGAAAGAGGCCAGCCTGTCCTGATGGTTTCTGACATTGCACTGACAGTAAGGACATCTATTAGGAGAAAAGCATAACGTGCATGATAAATAAAAAGAGGAGAGGCATTTTTAAGAAAGCTTCCGAGACTTTGGAATTTGTGAGCAACGGCACGTTTGTGTTGCTTAGAAGTTGCTATGGGTACTGATGTTGAAAAGCCAAACACGCAGAGGGCAGACCTTAGAGACATAAGTCCCATTCAAAATCCTGTAAGAATCAGTGTTTTTTAAATCTGCTTGGATGCTTTTGAAGAATCATCCCCAAAAGGATTCTTTGCCTAAGTACTCTCCAGGTTCATCCTGTCAGCAGCACCGTTGTGATTTAACGAGCCCTCTTTTGCCTTCACTTAACCAAAGAAGCATTCCTTCCAAAAGACCTGAAAGCTCTGTGGCTTCCTCTATCAGTCCTTTGCTTTGCTGCTCTTGTAGCATGGATCAGAGAATTAAATTAAACATATGCTCAGCAACTATGGCTCCTTCTTTCCTTCGCATTCTTCACATACTGTCTGCTAGCACTGTGTCTTTTTGAGGCAGATATTTTATTTTTGTAGATTTGAATCATCTCAGTGTTGAAGCAGGTAGCAGTTAAACTGCAGTTGTCTTGAATAGCATGTCCACAGCATTGCAAATATTTAATAAATCTGTTAATAATACATTCCAAACCATACTGGGAGGCTGTGGAGATTCATCAGGATTTATGCTACCTGTGGTGCTGAGAAATTCAGTCAGCATTGCACACAGAGACCCGCACATAAGCAGGCATTCAATGTTAAAATATATGCATAATTTCTGATTTATAACAGCAGTGTCGTACAATAGGAGAGAACATTTTCAAAGGATTCTTCTCCTCCTTGAAGGGATAAATTCTCTTGACTTTTAGTCTTGCGCCTTTCTGTATTCTGGCACATGTTGTAATCAACCAGCAGCATATTCTTTTTCACGTCTTCTTGTTTGGACAGCGGTGGACAGCACAGAATTCATTAAAACCCAACAGCCGAATGCTGGTAGAATATAATGAGCCTATGACTCAGATGGTGGCGTTTTTCCTGTAAGGTATGATATATTGTGTATGTACAGAGCTGTTTATACGTAGAGGAGTTTTGGTGGCTGATTTCTGTCTTTCTTGGCAAACTAGGATGAGGATTGTATTCTGAAACATAAACACAGCTAAAGAAAACAAATCTTACCTAGCCTTTGTGAATTTAAGCAGTAAGGATATATCCGCTATGATTATTTACAAGCAAAATTAGTTTGCCACTCCCTCTGAGCTGACCAAAAGCACTGTGTCCAGGCAAGGGCTGCTTTACACCCAAACAGAGGAGATTGTGGTAATGAAGCCAAGATGAGCTTCATGTAGTAAAGACCATGAGCAAAGGGAGTTCACTCAGTCTGCAAAATGTCCTCGGGCATCCCCAAGCCAGTGTAGCAGTGTTGTTCAGAATGAGTGTCACTGGCTTCTTGCTAGAGGCCTATTACCACCTCATAGCTGGTTAAGAGGAGGAACTCAATTGAGTAGTTACATGTCACTTAGAAAACATTCCTTGATCCACTGTAGGGATGCTCTGTCTTTATCTACAAGTCAAATGGTCTCATAAGGCACTGCATCTTTTCAAAGTATAACAGGAGAAAAATGTGGAACATTC
>JANHGB010024008.1:0-47571 GCA_026283785.1 Coracopsis vasa | reverse complement strand
TGTAGTGATAGGACAAGGGGTAATGGGTTAAAACTTAAACAGGGGAAGTTTAGATTGGATATAAGGAAGAAATTCTTCCCTGTTAGGGTGGTGAGGCACTGGGATGGGCTGCCCAAGGAAGTTGTGAATGCTCCATCCCTGGTGGTGTTCAAGGCCAGGTTTGACAAAGCCTTGGGTGACATGGTTTAGTGTGAGGTGTTCCTGCCCATGTCAGGGGAGTTGGAACTAGATGATCTTAAGGTCCTTTCCAACCCTAACTATTCTATGGTTCTATGAGTCTATGATTATTCTTCCTGTCAAGGTCTTGGTAATGTGAAATTACCAAAAAAAAAAAAATAAAATGGGCATTTTGTTTTTTCTGCTACAATTTGTTAAACTATAAAATTCCTCCAAACCTGCTAGTCAGTAAAGGAAGCAATTGTATTTGAAATATCACTTTAGAACAATAATTACACTTAGCACTATCAAAAAGTTATATCACATTATACTGTCATACATGTGCAAACTTAATTTAAAAAGGGAATATGGAAGTTTCATAGCAGAGAAAAAAATCATGGTCATCAGCAATAAAGCACAAACTAATATATTATTCCTTTGACTTTTGTACTTGTTTATTGCTGCATTTGCTACAAATAATTACTGGAATATATGTTTTGGGTTTTTTTTGTGCTCATAGGATTTATATGCACATTTCTCAGCCTCTCTCTCTCTGAATCTGTGCAGTTCTGACTGTGCAGTTCAATGCCTTCACTGGCATTGCACTGAAATATTTTTTTATTACCATCCTACATAAAGGTGTTTTCGTGCTTTGCCATTTGACACAAGTTGACTTAACAGCAGGCGCATAAAGATATAGCAACTGAAAAGCTTAGTTCTGTGTATCAAATGCTACCTAAAAATCAGCATAACAAGCTCTGAATGAATTGTATATTACCATAGATGATATATAATTAACTTACTTGTATGAAGTCACCATTTATCCCATGACTGTCCCTGTTTATAGGAATATTTTCATGTGTTAGTGCCATAAAATATTAGGAGGTTAAAAACATCTGAACAGAATATCAAATTATAAACTCAGTTTAAGGGATGGTAACATGTAGACTAGTAGAGCTAATAACACCTGAAATGCCTAATACCCTTTTTTAATACAGATTGGGCTGGTTTACAGTAGAAAATTCAATCTGATTTGTTTAGTTTACCTCATAACTTCAAAGACTGAACTTTTCCCTCTGATGTGGTCCACTGGTCTGACTTGTGCAGTATGCAAGAATGTTCTTTCTAAACTCCCTTTTTTTCTCATACAGCCTCCATAGCAGTGAGGTGCAAGATACTGCTAATCTAAAGGTTCAGTGTTTGAAGATGGCAAGTTATGCTGAGAACTTCCACCCCATACACTAGTTTCATCAAAAATTTTCTATCATATATAATGCTACCTAATTTAGCTCTAATTGGATGAGTTTTGAAAAGAAGGGCCATATGGATGAATAATTTCCATTATTTTTTCCAGAAATGGAGTTAAGCATATGTTGAGTGGAATGCCTCCCGTTTCTGTAGAAAAGTATAGACAATCCAGAGGACTTTATGCAGCAATAGCTGCAAAGTAGCTCTTACGAACATATGTAAAATTAATTTAGATTTAGATTCTGAAAGGTTTAAGTAGCACTGTATTCCTAATAGGAAACACTGAAGGAAAACAGTTTTAAGATTGAAAAGTTATGACTATCACTTCCTTATTTTTCCCATTTGGAGTCTTTTTGTTTTTTAAACTTCAGTGCTGGCAAACTAGAGGATAAACTCTTTGGTGACTGAATTTTTCTTGATGAAGAATTTTTTTTCCAGTAGGATCTGAGTGTTTGCATGAATATCTAAGACTAGGAAAGGAAGAGAAAACTTTCAATATTCTTACTCAGTTTTACAAAACCACGAAGTTTTTAAGTGTCAAAAGTCAACTTCTGATCTTCGAGGTGGATTGCATAAATGTAGATGAGCACTAGTTTATGTTACACAATGCTTGTGAGAAGACCAAACAACACCAAAAATCTTAATATCAGTTTAACAAAGACATGCATAATAATATATCTGGTATTGTCTGTTCCTAATCTGTAACCATGTATAGTCATCTTGATTTTTCTTTTGTCACATATCCAGTTAAAAGATAAAAAGCAATAAGGAAGTTATTCTTTCCAAGCAAGTTGTAAGTTATTGGATCAGACTAACCTTAATAACAGACCCATGGAATATTTCATCTACTGGTAATGAAAATGAAAGCTCTACTTAGTAGTTATGTCTACTTTCAGCTTGCTGTACCTTTAACGCACTATGTAAGTGACCTGTGTGTGCAGAGAGTTAACGCACTTATATGTAAGTGACCTGTGTGTGCAGAGAGTTGGAGTTAAAACAGCAAAGAAAAAAATAATTGAAACTTCATAAATATATCAAAATATATTTACTTCATTGTCAGGCAGAGTCAAGAAATAAAGAAATGCAGCCTATGTAAAAAACACGTACTGTAAAATTTATGAAGACATCTTTGACGGTATTATATCCATATTCTTTAGTCAGATAATGAGATGCAATCAGAGAACCAAAGCTGGAAGCCAAACTGAAACAAAAATTCTGTTTCAGTCTCTAGACCATAATTTAATTATGGCTGACCTCTTTTATCAAGACTCATGAGCTGAGCAAATTGCAAACTACAGTCTGTAGACTATAGTTTGGTGATTTGCCAGATTTATTTTGCATATCTACCATCTATTATGTTTCAAGATTGAGAAAGGGAAGGTAGAACTGATTCACATTGGGATTTGGTCTCATTAGTATTAGGTCAGTGATTGCAACCCTTTTTGGAAGGTATAGAATCATAATTTAGGTCAGAAGAAGTCTCCAGATATCATCTAGTCCAACCACCTGCTCAAAACAAGTCTAATTAGATGAATTTGCTCAAGGGCATGTTGAGTCAAATCTGGAACACCTCCAAGGAAAGAGATTCCACAGCTTCCCTGGGCACCTGTTCTATTAGTTAACCAACTCTTAAGGTAAATGTTTCCACTTGCATCTGTTGCCTCTTCTCTTATCACTGTGCACCTCTGAGAAGAGCTTAACTGCATCTTTTCTATATTTTCCTATCAGGTAGTTGTAAACAGGAATAAGGTTCCCTCTGAACCTTCTCTTTTCCAAGCTGAACAAACTCAGTTCTCTCAATCTCTCCTTGCATGTCCTATTCTCGTAACTGAGGACCTCTGCTGGACTCACTCCAGTATGTCAATACCCTTTTTGTACTATGGAACCTCAAGTAGAGCACACCGCGTCACTCTAGACGATCTCTCACAAGTGACAAACATAGAGCAAAGATCACTTCCCCAGCTCTCCGTTGGTTAATTCTTACAAATACAGCCCAACATTCCCACAACCCCATATCGTTTTCCTCAGAGAGGGCTGCTTCCCTCAGTCAGCCTGTACATGTGTTTCGCTGGGTTATTGCAAGCCAGATGCAGAACTTCACAATTGTTCTCGTTGAATTTCATGAGATTCTGGTCAGCGCATTTCTCTGACTTTCCTAGGTCCATCTGAAAAACAACCGTACCCTTCAGTGTAATGACTGCTGTCTTGATTTTGTGTTGTCCCTAAACCTGATATCCTACTGTTCTGATTTATGAAGACAATAAACAGCACTGGACCTAATATTGATCCCTGAGAAGCCACACTAGTTACTGTATGAAATCCAAGCTTTGTATCAGTGATAACTCTTTTGAGTCTTTCAGCCCAGCTAATTTTCCACCTATTAATACAGCCCATATTTTACCAGTTTAGTGAAGTGATAAAGTTTCTATGGGAGTATGCATGAAAGGCCTTGATAAAAATCAAGGTACATGGCATCCACTGCCCGCTTCTTGGTCACACTGCCATTCACCTCATCTTACAAGTAATGAAGTTAGGCAGGTAAGATTTGCACTTAGTAAACCATTCTCACTGCTCCTAATCACCTTCTTGTCTCTTGTTTTAAGAAATAGCTTCTAAGAGCATTGCTCCCTAACCTTCCTAGGGAGTAATGTGAGACTGACCACTGGGGCCCACATTCATCTTAGCTTTCTTTTTGCTACTGAGGAACTTAGAGAATCCATTCTTACCACCCTTTACTTCTGTTGGTAGTCACAAATCCATCTGGCTTTTTCTCTACATGTGGGCAATGTCTTTTTATTCCTTCCAAGTAACGTGCCCCTGCTTTCACCTTTTGTGTACTTCCTTCTTGTGTTTAAGGTCAGGTCAGGAGCTCTATGTTAATCAGTCTTCAGTGCTCCTTCAGCTTTCTGCAAATCTAAATCTGCTCTTTTCAAGTCCAAGTTTGTAATTCTGTTGTAAATCTTGCTCACCACTCTCAGGATCTTAAACTTCACAGTCTTGTAGTCATGGAAGCCAAGACTGCCCTTGACCTTTACCTCTTCTAGCAATTCTTGTTTGTGAGTAGATCCAACCAAATATCTAAGCTGCTCATTGATCACCTGCATCACTCACCTTTTCCCTGTTGTGCAGATGTAAAATTTGAGCTAAGATGGTCCTGATGAATCCTAACAGGCCTTGCTCTCACCAGTACCCAGTAACCTAAATACACCTGGAGTTTTATCTCTGCAGGTGGACCAAGAGCCTTTCTCCTACTGCCAGAAGCCCGGTGCTTCTAGCCTGCCCTGAATCAACAGCCCCTACAATAGGCTGGGATGGGCTGCAGCATACGCAGGCAGCATTTCCCACACGTTGTTGATGCTCTAGTCAGACTCACTGAGCTTCTTTGGAACTGTTCTATTTCTGCTTTTACCATTTAGAGATCAGATAATCAAACCAAACAGAATATTTAGAGAGTTTCAATTTCATTAATTTATATAATGGCATTTTAACATGTTAGTAGTATTCTCATCTCTTACACAACCTGACACCTTCTTTGCTTTCTGACTGTTGTGCACTGAAATGACATTTTCATGAGCTATCCACAGTTACACTTGCATCCAAGTTGTTTCAGCTCATCTTGAAAGCTGTGAATATGTATAAATCTGCTGTTCCTTAAAATCTTTCCTGGACGAAACCGACTCCAGCAAATGTGCTGGAGATTTTATTATCTCATTTTGTATTCATTTTCTCAGGTTACTCTAAATATACTATGTAAAATACATGCTAAAATGACAAGGATGCATAAAGGTACTTGCTGTATGTGGAAAATGGAACAGGAGCCTCATGGTATATTTGTGATTGCATGGTATGCTGTTTGTTTATAAGTGGAAACAAAGAGAAAGGTGAGTGTCAGACAGAAGGTAATCTGGCCAACAAAACATTTATTTTTTTTTTTACCTAAGTCAGTTTTCAAAAGGCTTTTTGAACATACTGCTTCACAGCTGAGTTTCCTTCCTGATACATTTCTATAGCATATGAAAGATACTTTTTTATTAATATAAACAAAGGTACACGAAGCACTACAAACAAATTTTTAAAATAATACAACTGAGAAACATAAAAATAAGTAAATTACTTCAGGAGCTAATACATGTGATGAATATAAAATATATACTCTGCACTATATTGGTTTGCTCATCTCCCCTTCCACCTTCATCACATACAGACACCACCTGCAGAACCTGGCAATTTCACATCATGTGTGCTCTAACTTTTGTGCATTACTTCATGGCTTCTGGTTTTTTTATTGCTTTGATTCACCCTAGTCAGTTTTCTGTCCCATCAACTGCCTTTTGTGCTAGTATTTTTCAAGTAAGCTGCTCACTCATACACACACCCCTTTCCCTCTTCCCTGGGTAGGAAGGGAAGGAGAATCAAAAGAAAGTAAAACCCACGAGTTGAGATAAGAACAGTTTAATAACTAAAATAAAGTACAAGATAACATTAATATTACTCAGGGGAATAACAAGAAGAGAGATACAAAACTTAGGGGGATAAGGAAAATAAATAAATAAAGAATGAACAACAGTGAGACACAAATTGCTCACCACCTGGTAACCAATACCCAGCCCAATCCAAGCAGTGACTGGTCCCTTCTGAGTAAATCCCTCTAGTTTATATACTGGGCATGACATTGTGCTGTGGTATGGAATACCCTTTTGGCCAGTTTGGATCAGGTGTCCTTTCTCTGCTTCTTCCTGGCTTCTTGTGCTGGGTCACTGGCAGAGCATGAGACTGAAAAGTCCTTGATCAGAGTAAGTGCTGCTGAACAACTAAAACATCAGTGTGTTATCAGCATTGTTCTCTGACTGAAGCCAAAACACAGCCCTGCACCAGCTACTAGGAAGAAAATACACTCTATTCCAGGTGAAACCAGGATACAAATATTTTATAAAACATAAACTGCTTTACAGATATGATATTGGGAAAAAGAAAAAAAACTACACATTGTGACTGTATGAAAAATATGCACTATCATGTCATCTCTTTATTACAGTTTTTCACTTGCAGGCACTCTCTCTCCTCATAGTCTATTAAAGTATGGCAACTCATTTGCAAACACTTTCACTATTATCAAGGTGATTTCCAAATATAGCATAATACCTCTACAAACTTTAATCTTAAATAAATAAACAAGAATTCCAATGGAGATTGCAGCATGAAATTTAAATGGTTTACATTAGAAAAGGTAGCAAGAATGTCAGCACCATTTTTTAAAATATATATTCTGTTTTCTCTATCATACCATTTATTGGTATTCTAAGGAACAGGAATTCTGAGAGAAGGATTGATGGGGTTTTTATTGCTGACTTAACCTCAGCAACACCTCCAAGATGAATCATGGCTACCACCATGCTCTTTTCTACTATAAGTATATAAATGCATCTTATGGCAGGACGAAAGGAATAGTGTGTGCACAAGGTCCACCTTGACGGGCAATCTGTGATGTTCACTTATTTATTCTTATTTCTACAGTTTCTTTTAGTTTATTACTGTCATACAGCTGTCAATTAAAAAAAAAATCTGATTTGATTTGTACAGTGATTAACTGGAGCAATTTGGAAAAAATCCAGTATGTTGCTGAGAACATGTTGTCAGGAGCAGTTTTGTCTGCAGGGCAAAGTAAAGTTTTTAAACAACACAGACATGAGGTTTATTCATCAGTGTTTAGCATGCCAGGGTTTAGCTTTCTGCCCAGACAGTTTCTGGCCAAGAGAGCTTGGTGTTGTTATTTTTCTGCTGTCATTGCATTTGCTATACCCAGGGATTAAATATCAGTGGTACAATGTTATGGTAAAGAGGCAGAGTTTAGCAATTATGAGATATAATTAAGAGTAGCAGGACAAAGCAGAGTTGTTATAGAAGTCATGAGCAATTGCACAAACAAAGCTATGTTAAATCTAGGATTTGCCTTGAGTGTTTCATTGTGATTGCCTCCTTAACTTGTATTTGCTTTTTAAAAGTGTAAACTCTTAGAGCTGGAAAAAAGTGGTTTTGGAGAACTTTTCTTTTAGCCATATTTGCACTGAAATTTTTCTCTGCTTTTTTTTTCTTTTTCTTTTTTTTTTTTCTTTTTTTAAAAAAGGACATTCAGTAAATACAGTTCTAAAATCTGTCCTTAAGCTTTATTCAGGAAACTCAAATGAGTTTCAAGAAGTCAGATAAAAAAGTAAATTTGTATTGCCTAAATTTTGCAGCATAATAAAGAATCAGTCCACAATCAGAAACACCCATTCTAGCTAACTGCTAACTTTAATAGTAACCTTTGGTGTAAGGAAGCAGAGTTCTGGGCAGGATGTTCATGGTTAGAAATAATAAAAAGTAAAAAAAAAAAAGCAAGCAATTTTCCATGGAGAGAATATAATTTTTAACTATTTGGAACTATTCCTCTTTTTCTTACCTTTTGGGACTTTCTCATGCTCTGGTTTAAATCGTGTGTAGCTTCACCAAGTTACATTTCCATTATGCCAGTTTAATATCAGAGAGAGATTTGATCTCTAGAGAAACCAGTGTACAACATAGTTGGTGTGTATGTTTCCTTCCTTGATCCATGAATTTTACTTATTATATTAGCCTTTGCCTAGAGGATTTCAGATGCATGTTGATGCCAAATGCCTTTCCAAAAGTGAATGTCAAGAGAAATAAATACTTTCTGAATGATTGACTTGGGGGAGAATATGTACAGATAATAAGCAAGTCAGCAACATACAATTTTACTTTCAGATAAATGGCCTGAAATTGGTGATTTGCTCTCCCTGGAAGATCAAAAGGAATTATAAGATTTAGTGAGTGGGAAATATAGACTGTTTTTTTTGCTTCAAGTGTTGTTGGAACTTCTGGGGACTTGGGGCCATGCTGGAAGCAAGCACAGTGGTCTTTACATTTGTTACTCAGTGGGAAAACTTGATAACATATTTTCTGAGAGTGGAAGCACTTTATTGGAAGATTCTTATCCAAAATCTTGTTTCAGGATTTCTGAAAGTTAAGATATTTGAAACACTGATAAAAGCTGATGAGGTCAATATAAGATATGAGGGCCTAGGAGACATCTGGTTATTACAAGATTAAAGATTCCAGACAGCTGGTGACACATTAAAATTTGTGGAGAAGGTTTCTCTTTCATTTCGCCTCAGGGAAGCAGTAAGAGTAAAGTAATGCTCCAAACGAATTTTTCCTTGTAAACTTGTGCATGAGCAACCTATGCCTATGCATAATACCCTTTAAAATGTACCACTTGGCAATCACTTTGAAAGTTCTCCTTTATTTACATTATTGAACTTAATTTATAAGGAATATAAAGAACCACAATGATGGCCATACCTAGTGTTTGAGAATTGGCTGTGAAACACCAGAACCTGGTGGCTCCTGTCAGTGTAGTTTAAGGTAACTGAGTTTCTGTTGGTCACATAAGTTAATGTGAATCAAATGTTGCTTTCTTGCTGTTTCTGTCTTCTAATGTGTATCACAAAGGAGAATAAGTTCTGCTTTTACTCTTTTCACAAGATCCAGGGATATCTGCAGTAAGTATTCCCATCATAATGGGGAAGATAAGCAACCAGGTGTTTACAATTTTCTTAGGATACTGGCAAGCTATTTTTGCAGTCGAAGTTGCACTGATGGTAACTCTTAAGTGGAATAATCATGTGATTTGGTTGTTGAATACTTGGTATATTACACACGATATGTGTAATATCAGATTACAAATTGTTCTCCTGTAAATCAGTTTGAGATAAAAATTGCACTTATCATGAAACCGCAAGGGCCAGATTTTACAATTTTTATTACATCACCTTGCATAGTTATTATAATGATGGATAATTGAGATCACGTGGGCTTTGGCGAATTTGGTCTTTAAAAAAGTCTGGGAAGAAATGCATTTCATAAATATGTTATGGAAAAATCTGAATGCCATCATGGTCCTCAAAATAGCACCTAGGGGGAAAAAAAATCTCTGAGATCTCTTATAAATTTTCTGCTTTTGAAATCTATTTGTGTATTTTTCACATGAAATGTAAAGTGCAATCAAATTTGGAAGTTGACGGTTTCACTAAGGTGCATGAAGTTGCTTTTGATTTCTAAATGTTGCCTTCTAGTGTTCAGGCACATAACCATAAGCATTTGCATTTGAAAATTCAGGAATTTGAAATCTGACGGTAAATGAAAGTGAACCAACCTCTGGCATAAGCAGGTTGGTTGTTCTGGCTCTTCAAGTTGATTTTAATGTTTGTTACAAGCAAGGTAGACTGAAATTCTTATTAGAGTGCTTGAGATTCTTGGGTTTCATTTTTATTCCTGTTCTTTCATATGACTTTGGTAGAGGCTGAAAGTGGAGAAAGTTCTTAAGTGTTCTTTTTCTTCTGTTTTGGGGGAAAGAGTAAACCAAAAAAATTACTAAAATACACTCAAATTTATTTACATCAGAAAAGAAATTATGTGGTTAGCTTCAGAAACAGACACTTGTAGGCAAAGAGCATTCATATGTCTTAAACTGGCACAGATTTTGACGCTTGTGCACTTTGATAGAAAGTGCTGAAGATCATAGAATCATTCATGTTGGAAAAGACCTTTAAAATCAAGTCCAAGTGTAAACCTAACCCTTCCAAATCCACCAATAAACCATGTTTCTAAGCACCACATCTAAAGAACTTTGAAATACTTCCAGGGATGCTGACACCTCCTGTTCCAGGGATGCTGACCCCTGTTCCAGTGCTTGACAACCCTTTTGGTGAAGAAATTTTTCCTAATATCCAGTCTAAACCTTCCCTGGTGCAGCCTGAGGACATTTTCTTTTATCCTATCGCTTGTTATTTGGGAGGAGAGACCGACATCCACCTTGCTCCATGTGGTTGCAGAGAGTGATAAGGTCTCCCCAGAACCTTCCTTTCTGATGCCTAAACACACCCAGTTCCCTCAGCCACTCCTCATCAGATTTTTGCTCTAGATCCTTCACCAGCTTCACTGCCCTTCTTTAGACATGTTCCAGCACCAAAATGTCTTCCTCGTAGTGAAGGGCTTAAAGTGCCCCCCTTCATATCCTCTTCTGTAACTTCATGTACTATATTCTTTCCTTGTACATTCATGCATCTTAAGACAATATTCAGCCTTAATGTTCATTAATCTCCTGAAAAAAAAAAAAAAGAGAAATACAAGAAAGGAAGTGAATGTTTTCAACAACGATATGTCACTGGAATCTCCACTTCCTTCGTAAATTTCAGACTAACAAGCACATCTCCCTTGATTACCACTTGCTTCCTTCTTTGTTGACAATTCTTCACAAGTTGGTATTTCCAGTGAATCTTCAGGGGTGTATGTTTGGTACTTGGCCAGTCCAAGAATAAATGTCTTCTCTGTTCTTGTGGGCATAAGGATTTATATGTCATAACCTTCATCAGCTTGAATGATGTAATATTTCCTTGTAACTCAAAATGCTAAATTTTCAGTTTTGTTTGATTTAGTAGTTGTAATTTGTCTGTGAGCAGTTTTTCATGTGTATCCATTAGATAAAATCTGACAAATGGATGTTGTTGTGTATCTTTTTTTCTGATTGGATCAGAACAAAATTTAGAAAGAGAAATGGCATTACATATACAAACATAAATTTGAAATTTTCTTTTTAATATCACCATTAGATGAAAACAATGAATTTACTTTGCAGAGTTTCTGCTAGAGCTCAGCCAGTCTTTTAACCTGGAAAATGTATGGCTTGTCCCACTAAAGCCTTGCCTATATTTGACCACAGCTCAAAGCTGATGGAAAAGTTGGAGAAACTCCACTGAGAATACTCTTGGAAGGATATTTTATCTTCTTCAGTTCTCTGTAGCTTTCTCTGGGGTGTATGATCTTTGCAGAGATAGATTTTCCCCTCCATTTTCTTTTAACAGCCTGTGTCTATTAATACCGGATGTTGGTTGGGGGGTTTTTTGTTTGTTTGGGGTTTTTTTGTTTTGTGTGGTTTGTTTTGGGGGTTTTCTTTGTAGGTTTTTGGGTTTTTTAAGCTGACTATTGTAGTCTATTATAAATAATAATAAAAAGTCTTATAACTTGAAACAGGAATACTTTCCTTTGACAAATAAGAGGGGTTTTACTTAAGTGCATATCGTATATATTGAACTGGAAACAATCCAGACAGGAGATTCACTGCTCAAAATAATTGTAGCTTAGTAGGATATGTTAGTTTTTCAACAGAAGTTTGGTGGAAACATTTGAGTTTTATCTCCCTCCTGTTTTGTCATTTTCAAGACAGTAGTCAGATTTTCCATTATGAAATTATTACAGTTGGAAGAGGAAGAGTTGCTGCTAGTACTATGCCCTGCCCACATAGTGGAGGTTCTTGTAAGCATATTAAGCAATCTGTTTGCCCTCAGTCTGGCCACCGTCATCTACCATTTTTACACCAATGAATATATTACTTTGGAAAACAGCTTGATCCTTCTCATTCACTTGAAAACTACAGAATATTGCTATGGTGTAGGAATTACTGTCAGCAGGACATAGTGAAACCTTATATATGAGTGAAAAAATGCTAAGATTTTTTGATACGTTTAAGATACAGTGGACTGTGCTACTAAAATTGAGATTAAAAAAAATTGGGTTTTGTGGGATTGCTTTTTGCTTGTTGTTTTTTTTTTTTCCCCATCATTAATATTTAGTATCTCAGTCGATGTAAATCCATGTTGTTCCACTGACTTGGTTGGTATTCTGCTAATTCACAACAACTGAGAAACTTCCTCAAGATATCAGGAATAGTAGAGGATATCCTCCACTGCATCTTAGAAATTGCAGTTGATCATTACATGTTACAACCTGTGTAAGTAATAAACCAGATAAATATGATGCGAAGAATAAAAATGTGTTATTTAAAGTAACTCCATAAAAACTTGCAGTAGTTAATAAGCCAGGGACTTGAGATGGAAAAGTGAAATGCTATCTACTAATTGCCCACTATGACATAGGATACTAATGTAGAGGTAGAACAGTGTAGGCTGATCAATAAAATATTGAATAAAACAAGGCGATTTTGTGAACAAGGAGAGTGAATATGGACATACTCTCATCTGAGAAGGCTGTAAGTTGCACATGCTCATACAAAATAAAAGGTCTGATAGTTCTGTGTGGGACTTTATCTTCTTTCCTGTCTATAACCAAAATTTTTGATCCTTTAGTTTCTTGGCATTGGGGCAGACACATTTTGTCTAAAAAATGTTTGCTGTTCAGGAGGAAGTATTAATGGACACATCAGTGAAACTGGATAAAGTGAAATCAAGGAAGGAGTGGCCATTATGAGGTGGCAAAAACCTCTTCATCTATCAGTTATTACTAAACACCCTCTTGATGTGGAGGTGTTTGAGAATATGAGAATTAAGATTTGCCTCTTTGTTTATTGTAAGGTTTGTTAGACCTTGATAAAGATGAATGGAAGTAAAGTGTCTCAGTACACAGCAGTACTGAGTCCTAAGATTATTTAAATGCCCAAGCAAAATTTTAGGTGCCTACAGTGGTTCAGGATGACTTAGTTCTGTAGGAATTTGGCAGCTAATTTAGCAAGGACTCTCCTGAAGTCTCATTTGAAAAAAAAGCAAAATTGAAAGAAAGTGAAATAATAGGAAAATTGTGGCCTTAATTCTTTGATGAAACTGTCACTGAAATTTGGGAAATAAACTTCAACCAGAATGACAGGTTAGAAAATGGATGCTGTATACATATGTACAGGCAATAAAACATGTTTCAAAATCTTTCTCTCTCCCCTACCTATCCCAGCCTAAAAGGACAAACTCTCTGAAGTTAATTATCAGTACATACACTGATGTATGGACTTGATGTTCTGGCACACTGCTGAACTGAACCCTAAACAGCTTACTTTTCACTTAGATGTTGCATTCAGAATTTGAAGATCCATGGTAGTAAAATGCAGCAGACAGCTTTATGCCAGGTCTTTCTCTGGAAGGCAGTGTCTTTATGCCAGAGTATTACACATAGGTGAATAAAATCATTCTTGTTTCATAGCACGGTCACTTGTGTCAGGGTGGATAGTCTTATTTATGAAGAACCAGGCTGAGACTCAGTAGATCTGTGTTCATTTATTGGTGCTGTCCTGGAAAACTTAATTTTTCCACTTTTCCACTTTTCATTTTCACATTTGTAAAATTATACTTCAACCTTTTTGTCTGTTTAGAGTCAAGTTGGAAATGGCTATTGTTTGGTCTCAAAATTTTTGCCAGAAACATTCTTTTGAATAGGATTTGAGCTTGGATTCCTTTTGGTACATCACCCACGTGTTTGGTTTGGTTTTGTTTTATTTTCTTCCACAATTATTTTTCCTGTTGCAATTGGTGTATAATAAAGTAAATTGTTTGGCTGAAAAATATTTTTCTTTCATATGTTGCTTCAGGTGACATATACGAGATCTAGCAACAGTACTACAGTGAGCAGAGATTGATTAAGAATATTGACTGTTCTTAAATCTGTCATGCTGGTTACCAAAATTGCAAACCATTGTCTGGTCTGGAATGTTTCTCTGCAAATGGTATAATGACTGCTTTATTCTATGTTTGAAGAAAGCAACATCTTAGAATCATAGAATCATAGAATAGTTAGGGTTTTCCAACCTTGAGATCATCTAGTTCCAACCCCCCTGCCATGGGCGGGGATGCCTCACACTAGACCATGTTGACCAAGGCTCTGTCCAGCCTGGCCTTGAACACTGCCACGGATGGAGCATTTACCATTTATTTGGGCAACATGTTCCAGTGCCTCACCATCCTCACAGTAAAGAACTTCTTCCTTATATCTAACCTGAACTTCACCTGTTTAAGTTTTAACCCATTACCCCTTGATTATCACTAAAGTCCTTGATGAAAAGTCCCTCTCTGGCATCCTTATAGTCCCCCTTCAGGTAATGAAAGGCTGCTATGAGGTCTCCACGCAGCCTTCTCTTCTCCAGGCTGAACAGCCTCAAATTTTTCAGCCTGTCTTCTGTACTATTTCTTCATAAGGAAGTGAAAATCAAAATGAAGAATGTGTAATTAATTTATGAACTATGTCTGCAGCACAGGACATTTGTCTTGCATTAAATTTTACCTCACTGCTGCCTGAGCATTTAAGATATAGATCACTTGTGCTGTGATTGCATTGAGTTTTCCAGAGCAGTGAACTCTTATTTCATCAGGCACAATATTCCTTGACTTTTGGGGGGTTTTGGGAGGCTTTTTTTCTTTTTTTTTTTTTAGGATACAAATGTTCAGGATAACGATAGTGGAAGAATATTTATTAGGACTGCAAAGAACACAGGCTGTGAATTATAGCAAAGACTGTTTAGCTACAGAAATTCCAGTGAGGCAGCTATAGTTTAAATAGGTCACCTAAAGCCAGTGTGCATGTTCCTTGTAGCCAGGTGATGGTGCTTCACAGGCTATTTATATTGTATATTTGACTTCTTCCTGCAAGGTCAGAGACAGCTCTGGTAATATAGAGAACATTTGGCCTGGAGTTCTTTTCCAGTTGCTGGGAGAGAATGATGTGGTCTCTCTCATGCACAAAAAACCCAAACAGTAGAATTTTGAGGCTTTCAGTAAAGAGTAAAATTTATATTATATGCAGATTTTGCTTTTGATGATGTGTGTTATTTTTTCCTTATTCGCTTTGATATGTGGTAGAAATTGCACGCACAGACTTCTGTTTTGAAAATTGAGTTCCCCTGCCTATCTCCCACAGCATTCAACTTTACAACAGTGGCCCTTTCCTTTGTCAATCACAGTATGGATTTAACAAAGCAAATATTTGTATTGTTTTGATATTTGTTCAGGAGGGCATTTTATTCACCTTTGGAAATCATGTAAATTATTAAAGCCACCCCTGAAACTCTGCAATTGAATTGGACTTCTAATCCTTGTTTGAAAATATAAATTATTCATTGTAGGATTTAATTTAAAAGTTGGCTGTGTGGTTCCTATGGTTGTTTACATTGCATTCTGGTGAAATTGAAAGCACAAATGAATTCCACTAGGTTTTGTTAGAGACCTTCTGACTCAATATATCTAAAGGTTGTCTTTTTATTTCTTTAAATATATAATCCCTTTGTTTCTGCTTCCTGTATCAAAGTAAAATATAGATAAAAAGTGAAAGTTGCTAAGTGCCGTCAGCAGTAGTGTTTTACTGAGCACTGCCACCCATTCACACTGGCCATAGTAGGCTCTTGGATGAGAAACATCGAAAGAAAATTGATGTCTGAAGTGGGAGTACTGTTATTTCCATATATTATGTTTCATCATGAGCAAGAAATGAACTCGTGTGCTTAGACTCTGGTAATTTGGAGATACTGGAGATACTATACTTTTTTTCGAAAGAGGAGTAATGGCTTCTCTCCAACATGCAGAGAAGAACAAGAGCTATTTCACAATTTCCCAGTGATTGTTATAACAAAGGAGAGAGGGGTTAGGTAATTGTCTGATCCAGCTTTCTGTTTCTTTGTGTTTTCTAAAAAAAAAAAAAAAAAAAAACCCATCATGGAAAAATGAACAGAAAAGTCAAGGACAGAGTCAAAATAAATATTATCAAAGCGTGGCATCAAAACTGAAGAATATACCTCTATGTTAAGCTCATAACAAATAAATTAAGGAAGATACGTTATATGAAATCTGGAGATTGTTTCTCTGATTCCATTAAAAATTTTCATAAATTGTTCTTTTTGTTGCTATAGGTGTATCTTAAGTGTGCAGGGCTGTATTACGCCACTTCAAGTTTGTTTGGTCTTTTAATAGTATTCCCTTTATTCCTGTGAAAATACTACACCTCAGAAATGACTGGTTTGGTGAACAGAACAGAGTGCATGCCTTCAATACATAGGATTACAAAGCAGATACAGGCTCCATATAGGTCGGGATACACATGAGCGTGACATGAGGATCAAATGTGTTAGGTGCTATGAAGAGTGACTGAGTCACAACAGTTCTGTGGGAATCTGGAGAAGATTGGTCAAAGCTGCAGTTATTCTGTATTTAATTTGGTTTAGCTGAGATCTGAATACATCATTCTGGCTGAGACTTTCTTCCAAGTTCACTCCTGTTGTGGTCTACTTTAAACTTACTTCCATTGTGTTCCTGACGCTTAGCAATGCATACCACTTGAGTGAGGTTGTATGGTTTTTGTATAAATGCTTAGTTTCAAATTGCTGCTTCTTTTTTGATCATCCGTACTCAAATACATTTGTGTTTGTCTAAAATGTGTAATGTAGCAACTGGCTGTCATGCCAGCGTGTGCATTTACATGCTGCAATCCTGTGCAGTGCTTCAACTATAGGTCAAGAGTAACTATATGCAGCCATTTTTTTCCCCCCCTGTCATTACCCATCATTTCCCACCATTTCAACAAGCTTGCCTTTCCTCCTTTATAAAACAAAGCACTTTAGGTGAAAGTTTATTCAAAATGTCAGCTGAAAAAATGAAAAATCTGTGATCGAGTCTTTAGCACATGGAACATGGTGAAAGTATATCAGTGAGTCTGAGAACTAACTGAGCTTGTAGGGTTTCTGATTTGATCCTTTAGCAAACCAGGGCATAAGTGAACACTTGAAAACTTTCAGGAACATAGTGCATTTCTTGTCTCCTTTAAGAGACATCATTTATTAATAAATATGATATTCAGTTTTATTTTTCTGAAAGATACTTCCACTGTGTGCAGCGTTTTCATCCACAGTCTCACTAATGATATTTACCTTTTGCAATGTTCAGGAACTGACAAAAAATGTCATTTTCTTTCCCACAGGATTTTTGTCAATTTCAGCAAAATGGGCTTAAGTAGCTTTGCATGGGGAGAAAAGAAGGAAAAAAAGATTTCTGTCATCATAAAATATGTACTGAAAGGATGTGGTGGAACATTGTGAAATACAACTTCAGTACTAGAATGGGAAGGGAACATGTTTGGGTTTTTTATTTTTCTTGAATGTACTGGAGATAAGTTCTTGCTTCTGTTGAATATCATGGATAACTTCTGCATAGATGGGAAAAATATTCTTTTTCTTTATTTGTTGTTTAATATTTTTCCATAGAATCATTTAGGTTGGAAAAGACCTTTAGGATCATCAAGTCCAACGGTTTTCCTGTCAGCTTTTACCATAGTACCAATATTCTGTAACCTCCAGGAGTTTTTCTTCATTGACTATAAAATGCTTACTATAGCACTTTACGGTGTTTCTGCTGTCAAATTTGTATTTGGTTTGGTGTTTGGTCTCTTCCTTCCCCTCCCATATCTGATTCCAGTATATGGAACATATCTTTGCCAATGGTTTTATGCCATGTCTGAAAGAACCCCAGTAATTCTTCCAGTATATTCTTCTAGTTGCTCCTAAAATCTGATTATGTCATTCTCTGTAGCTTCAGTCATCCAGCTAGAGAGTGTCAAATATGCAGCTTTGCTATCCTAAGGTGCTGTCATTTCACTTCTTAGGTTCCTCTTCTCTAAATAATTTATGTAAAACAGAAAAAGGAATGCTTGCCTTTCTTATAGTTGTAACCAATGTTAGGTTCTGTAGCCAAAAGCTAAAGTGACATTGAAAAACAACTTGCACACTGAATAATTTTCCCATCTTCCTGACATAGGCATGTCCATGGCCTGGATATTATATAGCATTTCCAGTCTTAGCGTAAAGCACTCTCTAAGATTTGGTATTAATATTATGGAATCACAAGAACTGTGGAGGAGTGAACGTGCTGTGAATGTACCAAGTTTTGAAACCAAGGAAAGTTATGTGGGTTTTCTGGCTTCCAGACTATACTTTCTGGAACAGTTTCTACTCAAAGAATATCATACATAGTCTCCACGGACTTGGCTTACGGCTGAGCTTGCAAGAAGCAAACCTCAGAAAATAAGAACATCAGATCAGCAGTTTGAAGTCAGACAAATCATTATCTAGCCTGTATCCTTTGGCTAATAGAAGATGCCTTGGGAAATGTGCAAGATCAGAGCAAGTACATAACGATACTGCCCTACATTACTCTCCCAACATCCAGTGATTTGTAGCTCAACTGTTATTGAACCAAGGGTAGTTTCTTTCTGTTTAAGAGGCTGTGCTTCAGTTTGATTTTGTTTGTTTTTTTTTTTTTTAATTACTGTAGAATTCTAGCCTCAGTAATATCCTTTGGTTGAGGCTGCAAATATAAACAGTGAGTGTTCGGTTAATCTAGCTTAGGCTCAAGTGTATGTAGAATCATATGACAAACTGTAAATTTCTTGAAACTCCTGTCATTTTCTATGGTAGAATATCCATCTGTCAGTGACGCATCAGTTATACACATTTTTTTCTGGTTTACTGTAAATGTGCATAACTATTAGACTCTTCCTTGGACTAATATCTTAGGTCTTGCATGCTTAACTGGCGTAAGCATTTTTAAGCACAAGTACAGAAACATTTTTGGTATTTTTTTTTTTTTTGGAGGGTGGGAAGAGGAGGGAAAAAAAGGGGGAGAGAACGATTTTACCAGAGCTCATGTATTAGCCTATTGCCTTTGACACAGGCTGTAATTAAGAAGGTTTTTGAGAACTCTGGAAGCAAATGTTGGTGGAGAGGCTTACTGGGAAACCGTTTGGAGATTTTTTACTTTTTTTTTTAAATTTATTTTTTTATTATTTAAAGGTGTGCAAATCAGTGGAGGAAAAATTTCAGAAACACCAATGTTTCATTTTGCATAGCAATATAAGCATTTGGGAATATAAGCCTAATTGGAAGTACTTTTAGTCCTTAGAGAATAAATACTATTCTGCCCTGCGCATAAGATAGAGACATAGGTCTAAGACACTGTTAAACACAGCACTGTCCAACAGCGAAATATATGTCTGGGCCCTGAAAGTAATACAGTCATACTAGTGCATTTTTAAATTTAAGTTTACAATGCATTTCAAGGTTACAGTCAGATAACAGTAATTTAGGATTCTCTTGACTATGTTGTTTTGAGAGCATGGATATGTTCATGATTTCAGTTGATGTAATATAACTTGACTCAGACTCTTGTTAAGGTGCTTAAGACATTACCAGATGATAAAAACTTCTCAATATGAACTGTCTTACTATCTTTCAACTGGTTTAATGACATAACTCTTGCTTCAGAACTCTAATTTCTGTAAATCTCATGTTAAACCAGAGAAGGTGGCATTGACATGACCGTTTCAAAATTGATGGCAACATGTCAATTGTGTTCAGTAGATAGAACATACCCAAGTTTCCAGTATTTATACTACTTGGCGTAAGAGGAAATCTGAGTTGGTGTCAAAGAGGCTTCACAGCAAGAAAGATTGATGAAATAAGAATAATTTTGAAGGATTTACATTAACTTATATACACCTTTTTCTACTTTGCTAGTATGTAAAAACTGCAGACTAAATTTGTAACAGAAATCACATGTAGAATGTCTAACCTATTAAATATGAGTTTAAAATTAATTCTATTCATTTTTTCATGTCAGCTTCGGAATTCTCTTCAATTGCTAAAGAATTCAGTTGCTGGAATTGTCTTCTATGCTGACTTGCAGTGGCATCACTTTATGAATTCTGTCTATGAAGAGTTTCTATTTTCACAGTATGTGGAGAAAACTGAATAATGTTACATTTTTTTTCTCAGATTTCAGATCTGCAAGGTTTATTTTCCTCACTTATCAAATTCATCAGGGATCTGAGCTAATGCTGCCTCACAGTTGTATTTATCATCATTGCTGGCAATAAAAAATTCTGTAATCAGAACTTGGTTGATGATTCTGTTTGTATGACAGGAAAACCAGGGTCTCTGCATTGCTACCTGTAGTTATAGCTAGTTTATTGTCAGTAAGGAAAGGAGATGCACCTCCAAATCTCATGGAATATAGGCATTGCGTATAAAATGTTTGTAGAATGGCATCCTATTTGAAAATTCTGAGAAACCATTTCAAGCAAATTTGATTAAATGTTTGACCATAAAAGCATAATTTTTTGGTAAAGTGGAAATGTACTGTAGGCACAGAATTTCAACAGTTTTCTATAGGAATGTTTCTGAAATCCATTGTGGACTTCCTGGTCACATCAATAGAAAGAAATTAAATAAGAAGAGTACGGTAAGCACAAATATGAAAGTTTTGATATAGATCGCATGCTTTGTCGCAGACTCATATTAAGCCTGATGCTTAATATGGTGCATGTCAAAGAACTGTATGATGTTACGTTGCTTGCTGGTGGACGTTTGTGTCTTGGGAAAACAAACTCACAAATATCAATTTAAACATGTAAGTAGATGGTAGAAGCCAAGCAAACCTCTGGTCTGGTGCATGTCTTGCACTGTACATAACAGAAAGGAAAATCTATATTACTATTTCTAAAGTTAAGGAAATACAAGAAAATGCAGATAGAGAGCACCCTGGAAAATATTATCTTAAATCAGTGACCATATTGGTTGAGCCAAAAAGATTGATTTAGGCTTTGCCAAGATTATGAAAAAGCATACTGTTTCACTTTGCACACTGAATGAATTTGATTGATTTCAGTGAAGAATTGTTCCACACCTTGAGTAAGAATGAACAGAATTTGTGCTTAATGAGGTGAATATTGATTTCCTAGGGAAAAGAAATGTCTGTATAAGGACTTTGTCTAGAAGTAAGCCAATACCAATACCAATACCGATAAGGATAGAAAAGGTTGCACCTTTGACGAGTGTGATGAGATTAGATAGTGTTAGAAGTTTGCTGGTGGAATATGCAGTTTCCTAATTAGAACACTTTCTTATGTTAATAAACATTTCCTATGTTAGAAAATAAGAGTAGCATTGTGTGTGTGATAACACTTTGTCATTGGAGTGTTAGCATTTATGGGACATGCAAGTTGTATATTTGTAAGAACTACACACTTTTATGGCTTATTTTATTCTTAAGAAGCTTTGCACTCATGGATGCAATTTTGGACTATTTATTAGATTATGTAAAAAGATAAAATATTTTTCAGAGATTTATATATCCATAAAACATATATTTTACTGTTCCATTGATGCATAGCATTTGATACGCTAAAAATATTGATAACAGAAGCTACTTTCTGAGAATTTATGATAAGTTATATATAAGTTATATAAGTTTTATATTTTTTAAATGAAAAATAGAAAATTGCTGAAATTAATTTTTCATCTAAATTTTAAATAATTTCCTTTTCTGAAAGTGAATTTTTTTTCTTTTTTTTTTTTTCTGGATAAAATTACATTGTTTATTGTATATTGAAATGATTTGAAATTTTATCTTTCTGAAATCCTTAAAGCATTATTTTCATATGGAGTAATGATTCATTATTGTCTTTTGTTTCATTTTCCTAATCACAGTGGGAAAAAACCTTAAACTATCAATCTTCTTATTTTTTTTCTTTCTACTAAATGGGAAATCAGTTTCTTATTTATGAAAAGTTCAAGTCGAAGTCCTGCAAAATTTTTAACCTTTGCTACCTCTCTGATGCTTCAACTTTCTAACACTAGTAGGCCAAGCAGCTATAGGAAAATTAAATTTAGTAAAGATACTATTAATTTCCTAGACTTTCTCTACTGAATTATAAAAGTTAAATTGGCACTTGTCAGTACAATGTCTGATCTTGAAATGATTTTGTAACTTCAGGACAACAGTACAGTCAAGAGTGGTTGTTTATCATTAAGCTTCTATAATGAAGGTAGTATTTTATAGCTTCTTTTATGTGTAGCTATTTTAAAAAATTGCATTTGCAAAGACCACTACTTTTGCTGCAAATTGTGCTGTATATTTTCCTACATATTAAAAGCTTGTTCTTGCATATTACTGTGTAAAATACTTATGAATTTTCCATCCTTGCTACTGCTACTGGCAGTATAGATGTGCTACACCATAGTTTTTCATTGTGAAAAACTATGTGAAATATGAAAGGCTGCCCTTGTCCCCCATACCATGACAGCTATTTGTTCTGTAATGCTGTGTGAAGAGCATTAAGCAGCACAATACCATCAGTAGAATTTTGCCTACTGTGGAGGGCTCCAGTTAAAGAAATTAATTCTCAGGAAATTATACAGCATCAGTCTAAACAATCCAAGGAAATGAAAGGGCAATGTGAAATATTTCTCCTTTGTATATTGATTTTTACTTAAAATGGATTTGTAACATTTCTTCTATCAACACGCTTGTTTATTTAAGATATTTCTCATGGTATTTGCTTAACTGTTAAACATCACATCTTGGGAATTAAATGTGTCTTTGTAGCAGAATGTGGACCTGAGATAGGCTGTTTAAAATGTAGACTACATAAACTAGAGGAAATTAAACACCAAAATGTTCCAGGCACTGAAACTTGATTGTCATGTTGACAAATTGTTGTAGCAGTTTTACCTTGGTTTTGACATATAGGCTTGCAGATGGTTCTCAAGTGCCATTTGGGGTGTGCATGGTCACGGGCCACTTCCAAAAAACAGTTTGGACATAGTTGTCATCTCTGAGAGAATAAGTGAGTTTCTATAAAAAGCCGTTTAATGCCAAGATAACTTCAGTGCCTGGGGATGCTCCTGAGCACATTAAATATATTAGTGTAAAAGTAGCTTTGCAATCTGTGGCACGTGTACAAGGGAAAAGAAGAGGAAAAAACGTATACAAAACTTCTTGTTTTCACAGAGTATGTTACAGGGAATTTTCTTTATTTTGTATAGTATTTGGTGAATGATGGTTATTGCTGGAGACCTTCAGATTAATTTTTATCAGAAAATGAATTTCAGTCTTGTTTGGTGGAAATCAGCTCTACTAAGCATCCATTCTTTAAAGGCAAGTCATAATGTCAGCATTTTGTTCTGGATTACAAAATTATTACATTGTGGCACAAATGGGAGGAAATAATATAAAACGACAGACGTGCTGCTCTAGTGGTAGACAGAAGATGAGAGTTTCACAGTAAATTCCCTCACTTGGTAGACATACAAAAAGCTTACTTCTAATTCTTTATGACTGTGTGTGGACAAAGAATGTCAAGCCTAAAGAAAATCGGAGATGGAGAATGACCATTTTTGTATCATTTGCATGACTTTTTCCGGATCCTCAGAACTTACAGTAAACTTTAGTCAAAACTAGTATTTCTCCTATTTTCTCTTGAAGGTATAAATCTTTCTACATTAAGGTGAGCTGGAAAAATCCCAAGGTGTAAATATTGTATTGTTGCCATCAGCTTGTACAATTTTCTGTTTAAAACAGTTTTTGTATACTTTTTCCTTTGCCTCTATGTATGCTTACTGCAGCAAATTTAACTCCAGCTCTCACAAACTTCTCCTTGTTACTTTTCCATTTCCTTTCAGCTTCTTTAAATGATGTTATCACTTCCTTCTCTTGTTCCTTAAGCAGTGTTATAGTAAGTGGCAGTGAGAGCTGCGGCTGATTTCAAAATTCATATACTCCAATTAGTTATGCATTTTCTAACTGGCTAGCAGAAAGGTCAAGAGAATAGAAAATGTTGAACTTGGACTACATTTCTTCTGGGCAAATAAAATTAAGCTCCTCTACCCCATTATGAAATATGTTGCAAGCAGCTTGTTCCCTCCTGCTGCCTCCTTTCAAAATTGATTGAAATGAGCCAAATACCAAAATTTATGGGATGAAGGTAGGGAATGGATGGGCAGACAGAAATAGTCCCATGAACAGTTTGTGGTAGATTGAGTCTGAAAGCTAAGGATGGTGCTTATTTTCAGTAGGAAATAAAGCTGTAAACACCTACTTGTCATTTTTATGTTCCCAGCGCAGTACACTGAGTAGCGTCAATATTGCTGAAGTGGCTCTTTTCACTGGCCTGGAGTTACAAATACTTTTTAAACTTCTAAGTCCTTTCCTCTTCTCTCCTTTTTCTTCCTTATAAAATCAAGTTTAACTTTCAGGTGGGTTAACTTATCAAATTTGTGACAGTTATCTACAGCTTTAGCTAAAATATACACTTTCCTAAAAAAATAAAACAAAACAAGCTTTCAATAAGATTTTGAAATTCAGACTAGAGCTTGATGGACTGTATTTTTTTGTTCCAGTTTGAAATAGACTCATCAAGGACATGGGTTTGATCAGTGAGTGATTATGGTTCCCTGATTCTCTGTTATCTCCTAGCCGCAGACCTATTTTAAACAATGTTTGTTCACTTTGCTGTATCTGCTACATGTGATCTGGATTCACATGACACTTTTGCTCTTTTTGTACTTCCAAAAGTGGAAAGTTTCCAGCAGCTCCATCTTCTGACAGTCTGGCCTTTCTATTGGCAAATCAGTAACATTAGAGGAGTGCTGATATCTGTAGAATGGATCAATATCTGCAACAAATGGAGCTTTTTACTACCCACCTGATGGCTGTTTGATTTCGTAGTCTAGTGATATCTCTGATTGTAACAGAGTTTCTTTCTGGTCTACACAATTTTACCTTGAAAGAACTAGACATGCTGTTCTATGCTTTGATATACACATTAAGCCACTTATTGTAAATTACTCCTATTGTATTCATATTGTAACAAGACAATGCTACAAACATTTCTTAGGTATACTTATGAATCTAAATCATGCAAGAAAACAACTGTAGGTAATTAGTAAACCATAATCAGGTGCTTTAAATTAAGATTTCATCTTTTAAGCTTTTCAAACTATAAAAGATGCTGGTTTCCCTGCTCTCTACTCCCAAGGATATATTCTAAATAGCAATTCAGGTTTTGAGCAAGTCTGGCCACAATTGAAATCAAGGATTAGCAGCTGTACACCAAATTCACAGTGTCTTTCTTTGAGCTTACAAGTTTGTAAATCAGACTTTTAACCATGGATTTCCTCTTTGCTCTTCTACTGGGATGTACCTGATGTTGCCCGACAAGGCCTGATCCAAGTAACAGCAAAAAATAACCAGGCGCATCCTCATGTTTTTTCTGGAGGAAAGACAGATTTCAGCAGAATTACTAGACAGAAACATGATAAAGTAATTCACTAAGGGGTCATTTTCAGTGATCAAAGGTTTGTTACAAAACACAGACTTTACATATTTATCTGACACATTTTTTTTATTTATTTTTCTTTTTTATTCTTAGGCATGCCATCTACTATGTATACAAAAATAGGAAACCTTCAATGTCGAAGTTATTTTAAATACATTTTAATGACTAGGATCATATAGGTCACCATTCATTTAGGAAGAAAAGACATTAAAGATTCCTGAAATGTAGGGGTGAGGTGGAAGAGGGAAGCATAAAAGATATTGCCATGCCTTTCATAGCTTTGAATATTCTTTCTGAAAAAGTTTGGCTGTAATTTCATTTTTATCACCTGCTTATGTTTTATTGTCTTTTTTCAATGCCTCCTGATTTAATGTCAATCTATCACTTCAACTAAATATTTCCAAGGTCTATTATAATAATAGATTCATGCTCATTTTCTGCTGTATTGTCAAATATTTTTCATATAACATTTTAAAACTAAATTTTAGGTTTTGCGTAGTTGCATGTCAGATCTGTTTCCAAATGCATTCTCTTTGGTTTTCATCCATCTTAGGTCCTGTTTTTCTTTAATCAGAGTCACTGCTGCCTTTCTGTGTCTTGAGCATTAATATGAATTATGGAAAACACTCATGTGAATAGAAGATCCTAAGAAATTCCACCATAGTGCTCAGGTCTTTGGTTAAAATTTGCCCTGACGTAGCTGGAGTTTGTTGATAACTGCCTGGATGCTGCTTTATGTTTCCTGATAATTGAGTCTAGATCTATAACTGTAACTGTCCAAATCTGCAATTGCCGTGTTACCTCCAGGGCATTGTGGTGCTGTAGTCATCACTCCAGTGGGTCTTGAAACACTTCCTACATCAAGTAAATGATGGTTTCAAAACCACCAAAGAACCACTTTGGCTATGTAGTGTTGAAATTTCAGCAATATTACTGTTAAGAATTGTTGTGTTCTAGGTGCTGAAATGGTGGTGTACAAAAAGCCTTGACATTTAGTTACATATGTGAAAGCTCAGCCTTAACACGTTGCACGCAAAAGTTTGAAAATATGAAGTAACAGTGGACTAAAGGCAAGTGAGAACCTTGCCGTGTGAAGACATTTTTTGGAGTTCATGAGCAGGCTAAGCTGTAACACAGTTTTCAAAAGCCAGAAGGGAGATGATCTGAGTTTTAACTTGCTTTTTCCTGTTTACTTGTTTGATTTGGTAGAAACAGAGTCATGATTTTTAGTCCTTGGGACTGACGACTTCAAACCAGCTGCATGTCTCCAAGTATTTCACCTTCTTACAGAAAAGCACCTGGAAAGCCCAACCAGGGCTTCTCTACAGGACTTGTACACTGCTTGAACTGAAGCCTGGGAAAAGGCCTGAGCAGAGGCCTTTTGTTCACTGGTTGGTGTGTTATCTTTTCTATACAATTAAAAAATTGATTTCTGCACATAGAAAGGATGTCTAATTAAAGACTTTCTTTGGTAAGCATTATGAGCAATTCCAACACTGCTTTGATACAAGGAGAGTGGGGGCAAGGATTAATTGATTTGTTGAAGGCTGGTGAACGTAAGGTAGAGTTTAGAGACAAGGTTAGAATTTACTGCTCTCTATGGCTTGCTTCTGCTGCTGGAAAAATTGGGAAAAAATACTGAGATGGAGTTAGAGATTCTTTACCTGTGAAAAACATTTGAGAAGGAAAGCAAAGAATAAATCACACTTTTATTCAAAAGAGAACTGCTATGCAAGCCTGATTGCTGTCTGTTTTAATAAGAGATAATGAAGTTAGTAGATCATATATTTTGATAGTGAAATTTAAATTTTTAAAATTTAAGAAAACTGGATTTTCTGTCCCAACTTCTGAGCATTTTGGGACTTTTGTGTGCTTGCATGTTTGTATATTTGCCTACGCAGAGGTACACAAATAAAACATATGTGTATAAAGAGCATTAAAGATATTAGGCCACTTTTGTTCTCCAGTCAGCAAAAGGATAGATTGATTGCAAAAAACAGATGCTAGGAATTGCTGACTCCGGTATCCTTTCACTACTCTTTAATCCAGCAAATTGGTTTTATTTCCAGCCAGTGTGACTGACAGGGTGATATTTTGCCACTTATCAGTCTCTACCTTGCAAAGCAAAGCTTATGTGCTGTTGCTTTACAGCTGCTTTACATTAGCAGAACACCACAGAGTATCCAGAAGCAAGAGAGAAATCCTGTTCACTAGTCCAGATTATCATCTCTGATCTAGGCTGCTAAGGATGAAAGGCCAACTAGTAGTTCAATGGGTGCAAATTTCACTACAGACTAAAGTTAATTTGAAGGAGGTGAGGGCTTGCTGAATATGCCTGATAAACTGTTTTTTAAATATAATGATTTACATCGCTAGAGACTATTACTGCATAGTGATCCCTTTGTTAAATGCAAACAAAAAGCTTAAATTCTAGCTCTTAAAATTCTTCATGAGCCGCTGCCTAAGCAGCAGTTCAGTGATACTGGGGTAGTAAGATTCAGACTGAATAACAGAGAGGATGTTCTTCTCTGTGTGGAAAGTTGAAGTAATTGTAATGCTGGTGAGTCTGTAACGTCTCCAACACCAAAAAAGCTGAAATTTAGCTCTATTTCAGTATTTATGAAGATCTCATAAGAATTACAAGTCACATAACTTGTAAACTCTTATTTATATTTCCCCATAGCAGTAGCAGCACTCACCTGATGTAAAAATTAAAATCACAACACAGAACTGAACACCAGGCATGCCTTTGCCATGACATATCCAGGTTCTGCCAACTTCCTGAAGCCTCAAGATTATTGAGTTACGTCCACAGGCTCACTTCCTCACTCTAGTATGACAAGATAAACTACTTGGCTGGTTTCAAGTAATTTTTTTTTAAGTTTAAAGAAGACAGTTAATTTTCAATTGCTATTGCTACTACATTTAGTTAAATTCTGAATTAATGTATTCATTGGATGTGATAACCTTTAAGATTTCAGAAGGAAAAAACTGGTGATGTCTTTTACTATGTGAATCAATTAAGAGTGCCAAAAAAGTGATTTACTTAAATATATAATGAAGGACAGCAAAGTGCCTATGTAGTGTCTCTCATCCTTAGCACAGCTAATTCAGAAGGCTTGCTGAGAATTTTGCCCCAGTATAATGTGATTAATTTGCTTACATAACTTTCATGTTATAGCTCATAATTCTGTGAATCTGGGGTTTGCCTCACAAATCAGTAATAAAATATGACCTCTTTTCACCCCTTTCAACTAACTAATTTTGTTGTAATTAGTAACAGTGTAATTCCTGTCAGTTTCGCAGATTCTTGTATATATTAATAAAATACTTCCTTACCATTATGCAGCCCCACAGAAAAAAAGCTGTGTTCATAGGTCAATACAGCATTACCATTTATCCTGATATATGCAGTCCTCCAAGTCTTTCTTTTTTCTTCTTGAAATAAAAGCCCAGGAAATAGTAATCCCTGTATTAATTTTTCTAGTGCTGTAAAATGAACATTGTTATCTCTCTTCTGGTCCTTAATTGGTGGTGGCTGTACTCCTTTCTTTCTTTAAAACAGCAGCCGATTCAATGGGAGGCACTAGTTTGACTACTGTGTCTGTGAAGTCTCAATGAAAGAAAAAGGGGGAAAAAAAAAGCAGTACAGGACTGTGACTGGTTTAGAAATAATCCTTAGCTGCTCTCAAATTAATACTGAGCTGGTTTTATATCTGCAGCAGTGTGTCTGTGCTGGAAGTAATGGAAATAATGACTGCTAGTTCTTGTAACTGCTGAAGTGATCACTACTGTCTCTTAGCTGCTTCCTGGAAACTGGGGACAAAATATGAGTAGATACTAAGAATTCTAAATGTAAATACAGATCTGTGTGCATCATTCAAAGAGGGATAATTTTGGAAAGGAAATAGGCTAAGAGGACGAATTTACATGATTATTCTCTGCTTGCCCCAGGCCAGGAATATAGTAGAAATCGCAGAAAAAATGGAGAGCCCTCCTCTCAGGAGGCCACAAACCAACATTCACAACAAGCTGACACTTTTTATTCCAACAGGTGTAGTTGCACTGATTTTGATCCATCTTTGTATTTCTTTTAGCTTAAGGTCTCCTTTTTTTTCAGCATTTTGCATTTTCAGTTATGTTTGTTTTTACCAGAGGACTGTTTTTATGAGCTTTGCTTAGGCCCAGATCTTCTTTTTTGGAAAAAAATTAAACTCTGGTTAAACTCTAATTGTATTGTCTGGGTTAATTGTAATTGCGTACACACCAGTAATCTGCCTGTTTCCATATTATGAGCTCCTATTAGCTTTTTATGTTAGTCTTCCTCAAGTGCAATATTGTTGCTTTCTTTATTTCTTTATTTACAGAAAGTAATGTCCACTTTTTTTTTTTTTACCAATATCCTTTCATTTCAGCAGCTTCACTTTCTCAGAGAGTGTGATGCTGCTTACATTTTTGTGATAGTTTTATGATTGATTTCCAATTCTTAATTAATAGAAAATTTAAAATCTCCTGAGAGTACTCAAATATTCTATCAGAGATGCAGGTGGTTTTTGATTGTCATCTTTCCGTTTACATGCAGTGCTTACGGACACACAGTATAGAGCTGATTATCTTATTTTCTTTTAGAGTTTTAACCTTTGTGAAAGCTTACTTGCCCTTTTCTCATCCTCAGCTTATTTTAATTTTAACTCTTAGTATTAGGCTGTTTGGTGAGCTCTTCATTGGTGAATTATCAACTATTGCTGTCCTTAGGAAAAATGCTTCTCTGATCATCCCTTCTTTATTTTTCCTGAGTTTGGAAAGATAAGCTACTTAAAAGAGCAGTGCTCAAGAATATACATTGTATCCATGCTGTAGCCATTGCAACCAAGAAGGGTACTCCTCTGTGGGCTAAGTTACCCAGTTAGTTGAAAAGGGTATATTTACAACTGTACTACAATTTCCATTGGTTTCTTGAATGAAGGTAAAAATATAATTTAAAAGTTAGAATAGAAAATAATAATTATCCCTTGCCTGTTACTACCTTAATATGCAAATGATGTTCTGAAAGTTTTATTGGATAAATAAAACTTGGTTTCATCCATCTGAAAAAGGATCAACTGATCATCTAAAAACCTTTTCTCAAAACAGGATTCATAAGTCCTGAAGTTAGAGACAGGTAATTTATAGATTAAAAATGAAATTAAATATAAATTTAAATTAAAAATGAAAGAGCAATCTTCCTAAAAAGAAGCTAAATGTGTCTCTTTCTGTATGATCTTACTTCCTACTTTGGATTTTTCTCTAGAGAACGGGTCTGCATGAATGTAGAAGAATTTTTTTAAAATAATTTTTAAATTCCAGTTTTACCAGAATCTTCAGGATGGATCAAATTCTAATCTTTGTTTTGAAGAATTCAGCAATAATTCTATTTAAATTAGTAATGCACATTTGGGAAAGTCACTTTTTTGGGGAAGAAATTATACAATATGTATACTATTGACAAAATTGACTTTGCAACATATTGTAGTTGGTCTTTCAATGATTTAAGCAACAGATAAGAGACTGGCTATGTTTGCTTTTATTAATCCTTGTTTAGTTTTATTTTCTTTCTTTACCTTTTTAGCAGGACTAAGCTGTAGTTATAAATTCATTCTTGATAGATGTTACCTCTGGGAACCATGCAACTATGCTAAGAATCTTAGTTCTAAGTAGCATTATATCTCACAGACAGTACCTTGATTAAGATGAACTTTAATTAAGATAAATGGTGGCTGCTTAGTCATCTATTTGGCACGATGAGACTTATATCTTCAGACTAATGCTAGAAGTAATGAAAATTTTTCATTTTCTTAGTGAAAGCACAAATTAGATTTTTGCGGGATTGTTGCCCACCTGTCCTGGTAAGTGTACACCTATTAGAAAGCAATAGTAAGCAATCTCATTATACAGATTTTTCTCCATAATGAAGTTGTATCATCTTCCCAGTTATCCTATAAGGATGCCAGTCAGCAGTATCTGTTCTAGGAATAATATTATTTAATTAAAGTTAGGCTTAATTGCTACTGATGCAAATAGTCTTAATTTCTTAATTCATAGAACAGTTGAGGGGTGGTGTTTTTTGATTTCTTTGGGAAGATGAGCCATTCAGAAATTAAAATAAATTGTTACATGGAGAAAACCTCAAAATGTATACATTATTTAGGTTTGACATTTCATCTTTCTTAGCAGCATCAACTTGAATAATGGTCAATATAGATACTATTTTTTCTGTACACCTATAGGTAAGTTTGAGTGTTACGCAATTAGAAACACTGGAAAATAACCAATTCCTTAATGTCAGGTTTAAACTGAATATCCTGTCCTTCTGGAAGCAATTCAAAACAGCACAGTGTTACTGGTTTTTAAACCAAAGCATTCTCAAGCTTCTGCATAAAGAAATAAATAAAAAAAGAAAAATATTATCTATATGGCGCAAATCTGCCATAGCAGAGTTACCCACACATTAATTTTTTATTGAAAATGTGAGCTCTTTGAGCTTCCAGGGTCACAGGGAAAGTCCTGTCCTTTTTCTGGTCCCTGGGTTATTCACCTGGGTTCCATCTTTCCATCTGCTCAATGCCTCAGACTTTTTCAAGGTTGTATACATAAAAGATTTGACACCAAATAAGTAATGGAAAATAAAATGCAACACCGTAGTAGGCAAAATAATATGAAGATGCCAGTTACCTAACTTTTGTAAGCTTTTATGGGAATGGTGTTTTGGTTACCTGTGCATTTTGGCTGATGATATAGGTTTGTTCTTATCCATATAGATATGAGAATTAATGTTGGAACACAGTCAGATCAATGAATACCATTTCTCCTACTGACTTACAATGCTATCCTTAAAATGGAGGTTCATTTCTCCTCTTGTGGGCAATTATCTTATATTTGAAGTGTATGATTAGACAAACCACATAATAAAAATTGTATACAGGTTCTTCAGAATTCAAGGTTACTCTTTAATAAACCAGTGAAATTGATCAGTAGCCTGTAAAACAGAGCTTCAACCTGATTTTTTGGGCCTGATTTAGTATTTTTGTTGAAAAGTATATTATGACATTTCTTAACTTGTATATATACACTTCCTTAGTCAGAAAAAGAAAGCAGTCTGTCAAATACGGAAAATAAAACCCTACTTCAGAAAGGCATATTTTCTATTATTAAATATTAGTAAGTATTAATGTATTGAGTATATTGCCTTTTTCACTATGATAGCATAATTTGAATCATTCAATGCAGTTTTTGCAAATCTTAAGGCTTGTTACTATAGTCATAGTATTAAATTTTAATTTTAATATTTTCTTGATATTAGTATTCACACAAAGAAGTTATTAGGAGGAAACAAACAATATAGTTGTAATCCTTGCTTCATATTTGATTTAGAAATAGCATTTTTCTCTTAGCTTTTGTTAATGCATATTGAAAGAACAACAAGCGTTTTGGTTTTGCATTTCATCACATATGTAATCTTAGCTAGGTAGGATTTATAAAAGGCTATTTTTGTGCCATAGGCTTGAAGTAATTAAACAATTGTCAGTGGTGATAGCTAACTCTTGTAATATACTCTCAATATAGTTTTTGAAGTAGTGTAGAGAAAACATTATAAAACAATATTTTGTAATTTAATAATGGAATATTTTCAGTCCACTTGATTGTGAAAGCATGTTATATACACTTCTGTTTTAAACAAAAAGCTAAATGTGCCAGAATTTTGTGAAAATGCATATTTTATTAAATTCTACGGCTGTTTATTTTCTGATTTGCCTTTAGCAGTACACCGTTTGCTACTAATTACTGTTTTTCTAAAAGCACTTTTTGTATCCAAAGACAACAATAAGGGAAAGAAACCATATAACTTGAAAAATAAGAACCATTGTTATTTTGAAGTAATACTAAGAGAAGTAGAAACCATTTGTGAAAGTTGCATGTAAGAACAAGAAAAAAAGAATTCAAACATTTATATTTGACCTCATTTTCTTAGGAAATAAAAGCAATATTTTCCCAGATTGCTTTATTCATTTGGAGTGTTTGTTAAATATTTACAGTCCATGATTCAGTTACAAAATGAGATTGTACTGCAGGAGGCTCAAAACACCAAATAGCTTTCAAGTCTGTATAAATATTTATTGGCCTTAGTTCATGGTAAATGACCATAGCTTTAGCATTTCATAGGTCTTGGCATATTTTTCTCTTCTAAGTGAAAGACAGGAGCACTAGCTACAGTTTTGTGCAGTGAGAGACAGGTATGGGTAATAGTACAGTGTCCACTTAGTTTTTATATGGTTTCTAGGCTTCCTATTTATATCTACTTCATAAGCAATACAATGTAATAAAGGCAGAACATTTTGTGAAGGTGTAGGGCTGCATCAGACGGAATCAAACTGATCTCACAGGCATGATATCCTGTACTTAAAAAAAAAATATATTAAAACCTCTTTCTGCTTCTTGACCTCTAATAAATATCTGCAGCCTTCATCTTCCTTGCAGGAGCTTTTTAATCTTTAGTGCAGAGTAGCATTTGGTATTTGATTGTACCCTTAAGCACAAGTGTCACTATTTCAGTGAGGTAAAGCTTAATCTCTTCATCTTAAAGAACCTATTTGTAGAAGAGATGTGGTTTAGAGAGAAGGTTCAAAACAGCTGCATTTTCTAGTTCTATCAGGAACTCAGAAAACCGCACCAAAATAAAATGGCTTCCCACCCTATTTCTCTGACCCCTATTATCTGGGTGGCGTTATACATTTTTTGTGATGATTGTCCTGAGGTACTTGAAAGATTTACATTTATCTGGGAATTTGGTATATATGGTAGCCTGAATAGAATTTATGGCACTAGCCAGGATACAGCTTACCTGGAAATGCTATGTATTATGGCCATGTCTAGCAAAGCCATGTTTAATAAAACAGGTTATTTTTAAAAGCATCAGATCGACACCTGTGCGTATAGTTAGATGATGTATGCAAAAGCTTGAACCCATTGAATCTGCTATATCCCTAGTGCTGGGTGCACTGCATTTGCAGAGCAACCACTCAGCATATGCAAAGCAGACTTTGCCACCTTCCAGTACTACATGCTCTCTACAGACAAGTGGCCATAATTTCTAAACAAAACTTGGTAGGAGTCAGTCTTTATAGCTCCAGAAATATCTCCATGGGGCTGGAATATATGATGCTTCAGTTACGGGTGACCTATGACATTATAGAAACAACAGCGAGAAAGCACAAATACCTTTTAACACCTCAGTTGATACTAGGTTCATGTATGGGCACCGAAAGTGAGCTCTGTTGGAAGGAGACCTGATAAATGCACAGGCTGATTCCAGAAATTCTGCTGGAACTTCCCATGTGCTAGTCATAGAAGGATACACAGTTCATCACATCTGTATATGGATATGTAATGTATGTTTTTCACATACAGTCATACTGACCTCCTAAAGTGTGTGTTGTGAATTTTTTTAATATAGTCTATATTGCATTACTTGAAACAGCAGTGAAATCCAGTATTAACTGAAAATGGCCTTTTACTTAAATCTTTCAACTTGGGAATAGAATAACAAAAAATCACTTTATAAACGTCAAGTATTCTCATGAGATAATAAAAAAATATTGTTGTAATTAAGCAGAACAAAGGATGATACACTTAGAATTGAAAAAAACCCCTTGATTTATTGGCTCAGTTTTACAAAAACAAAAGAAATATGGTGTAATATTGTAAGAATGTTTACGGTTTGAAGCAACACTTGCACACGTCTTGTTTTCTGGGACCAGAGCTTTGTTTTAGTTATGTTTATTTGATTATTATTTTAATCTCATTTTATTAGTGCTTCCGACCCATTCTTGGTAGTGGGAGTACATGCCGTGCAGAGGATTGGCTGGAAAGCTTTACTTTCAGTTAAAAAAACTAAAAAAAAAGCTTTTTTCTTCACAAGGCACAGGGCATGTTTTTGCATATAGAAGCAGTGTTACAAAAAGTGTCATAGTTAAGATCATGAGACATTCTTTTCAAGAAGGCTGAGCCAGGTCATTCTGGTTCTTCTTGTTTGCCTATGTAGTAAAGTACTAAATTAAAAAAACAAGTTACCATAAGCAGATGTAAACTAAAACTGTCAGGAGGATTCTCCTGAAACAAAGTACTTTTGATAACAGGGTAAGGTTTTAAAAATATTTTTCATTATGTTGAGACTAGTATTTAAAAAAACACCAACAAACCTGAAAATCAAGGGGTTTTTTCTCAAATTCCACCAAGTTAGAGGGTTTGAAGCTGAAAGATAACGGAGAGACTGGAAAAAATATTGAAAAATGTCATCAAAGGCAAAGTATTTGAGGAAAAATTTCCCATAGTTTTAGACATCCTGGGGCTTTTTAATTGCCAACATCTTTTTATCCTTCACTCCGTTGGTATACATTGATTTTCCAAACCGCTACTGTTTCATGAAATTCAACAATATAGTTTTTCTGAACTCTCGTGATTTCCTAATGCATCAGTTCACCTAGGTGAGCCGCTTCCTCATAAGGTTTTTCCCACATCTCCCAGGCATGCCAGTTAACAGATCGTCATTTCAGGGACACACAGTATCTAACCTGTATAGCAGAGTTTGCTGATGATTTAAAGCCCAAGTACCCAGCAATTTGAGTAGCAGAAGTACAGAGGCCTAGACAAAGCTATGCCCCCAGGAAGCCATCTTTGGGATTTGGATCAATTGCTTTTCAAGATTAAAGTCTTTTGCCAGGAATGTCTGCTCCTGTTTCCCTGCTGAAAAGGGGAGCTCACTAGCAGTCAGTTCCTTGCAGTCTTTTCTGGTTCATTGTCAAGAAAACATCTCTAGTATTCTATGCCCTTTGCGTTTTAATTTCCTGTGTTTGTCTGCCTTTCCTTTCATGTTGGGTTTTCCATGCCCTCTTCTTTTCCCCTCCTGTATATAATTGTCTTTGTTTGGGCCACTTCTTTTATCCCACCTGTATCAGGCTAGAGCAAACAAGGATTTACAGTACTTATTTTTGATTCCAAAGTCATTGATACATATGCAGGATCATGTCATCTGTATTTTGCTTACTACATATAATTTTATAAAACGTTTTAGGATATCAGAATATCTCAGAGATTTTAAAGCAGTTTAGTCATAATACAATTAATATTTTTTTTGATGTTTTTTTCTTTTATCCATCTTTTCTGGGTGAAGTGCATGTGTGTACACAGGCATTTCATTCTCTTATGGCACATCTCTTTATGGTTTTGAATGTTTGTGTTGGCTAGAATGGCATTAACGTTACTGTGATAAATTTTTACAAGGTCCACATACTTTATGCAGTTGTGGTAGTTGCAATATTGTAGCATCCGCTGGTAGAGGATTAGTTACACAATTAAAAAAAAAAGGTATAGCTTTACATTACGTAAAAAATTGATATGGACTCTAAAATTCTTTGTGGTTAAAATATAGAGGAAAGCATCAGAGAGAATCTTATTGTTGTTTTTCATTTCTATAATAGAAATGACATCTGAGAGCAAATTCCGTGAGAAACCACCTGATTCTTCGTTGCTTCTCTGCACAGTCAAGCACTGGCTAATACTTTTGTCAGCTCTCAGGAGCTCTGAGTAGTGATTGTTAAACCAAAGGGCTACTTTCATTGACTTTCATAGTCTAGCAATGTTAATAAAATTCAGTTATTGGTATAAACAGTCATTTAATTTACACAGGCTGAGACTGTGACAAATGAAATGAGAGCTGGCTGGCTGGTCGATGATGCAATTCTGTTGCTGTTGTGATGGAACCTTGTATGTTCACATCAGACTCACAAGGTTTTGTACTATTTCTAGCCTTATTCTGAGCATATTTTTGGATTTTCACTGTCTGTTCCGAACTTATCTGGTTGTCTCAATAAGCCTGATAGCGCAGCAGCTGACATCTGTGGGTGATTTGCCTCTCACAAGCAATCAGCTAAAATCGACTCAAAACCAAAACATCTGCCACTGTCACAGCACAGATTTAGTAGAAGAGCTGTGGGTTGCAGATTTGTTTAAATGAGTGAGGAAAGGATGGGAAGAAAGAAGTAAAGAATACTAGGGATTTTGGGGGGTGGGGGCAGAATAGATATGTTATTTAAACCTGATAATACCATTACTTCAAAGTTTTAGGTGTAATTTTTTGCTTTTAAATGCCAATTGTTTCTCTTTCCAGTTAGCCCACAGTGTTTTGGATTTTTTTGCTTGGATCAGTAGTTCAGAGGTAAGGAGATGAATAAATTAAATGCTTTCAGGATGGGAACAGTGTTTTTGAGGTTTTAATTGGACCCTTAGCCAGGAGAAAATATGAAAGGAATACCAATAAATGCTCTTAACAAACAATAATAAAATCCCCTACTTCCCCACCCAGACAGGACAGGGCTTAGAATAGGGGAGGCTAATACAGCTGGCCGGATTGGTGTTAGTTTTTACTCCCAGCATGTTATACAAGGCACCTCTGCTGGAATGTTTTCAAAGTAGGATAATGCTTTCTAAATCTATTAATGTGATGACATTTACAGTTTTGATATTGAGTAGTCACTGTTCTGCTAGATAGTTCTTCTGGCTCAAGCCAAAGGAAATGAAGATGGTAAAGAAATATATGCCCGTAAGCAAGAGAACAAAGTGTCTATTTTATCAGATTAGCAGAGACTCAATTAGGTGTGCCTTGGGGTTTGTCTGTCTCTTTGAATTCCATATGAAGTTTTCATACAGGTTTAAATAAATTCAGGACTCTATAGTAGTACTTTATTATCCTGAAGTAGTCCTGAATTATCACAATCACAGCCTGCGCACCAGGTAAGGCAGTGACTTTTGTCTCCTTTGTAAGTAGCCAGTGAGTGAAATTTGGAGCAAGTTTAGGCTAGATCTGTGTAAAAAGCAAATACTATTTCTTCTTCTTTTTAGAACTCAAATTCTCATTCTTCAAGTCATTCTTTGTAAAACTTCACAGAAGGTACTTTTTTATTTTGGTGACTGCTGGCTACATTGTCACATTTTTGCTTTGGGGAAAGGTGTTGACTGTCCCAAAAAATAAGGTTTTGCTTTTCTTGGCTATCCTAACATAATTTAGTGAGATTTGGGTTATGAGGGGGGGAACAGTACGGAGCTGTTCAATGTGTTGCTGTTTGGTTGTTGGAGTTTTGTTTTGTTTTGGGGGTTTTTTGTTTGTTTTTTGTTTTTTAAGGGAGTATTATTTCTACAGCCAAATTATTAGTACCTATTCATAGAATCACAGAATGGTTTGGGTTGGAAGGGATCTTAAAGATCATCTAGTTGCAGCCCCACTGCCATGGGGACACCTTCCGCTAGACCAGGTTACTCAAAGCTCCATGTCTTCATATAGACCTTTACGATAGAAGCAAGGCAGAAATGCAACTGTTATTTGGAAACGGTAATAAAACATCTAAAATTTTAGAAGTTGAACCTTCTAGCATTTGGGTGAGACTCCTATTGGCTCTTCTCAATAGGCTCTTACCCCAGGAGCCTTTGAAGACTCACAGATAGAGGTGACTGTCCATGTAAATCCAATTACAGCGCTGAGGCTACAGTAAGCTAATTTAGTTGTAAAGGTAGAAGCAGCACATTCTGTACCAGCTAAAGCCTCCTGAAAATACCCCTCCTCTGAATGTTTGATATTCTTTCTTCTTTTTTTTAATCTATGTTATTTTTCTCTGATCTTTTAACTGAGGACTGAGGGATTAATAAATAATCTATTCCTTTATTATTCTTGTTAACCATATAGTTATTCTCTTAAGTTTAGCTGTGTTGCATACTGGCTGTTAGAATCCAAAGCAAAATCTTAGGAAGCTTAATAAAAAATCAGCCTTCAGAGAAAATTTCAAGTTATTTTCAATATAGTGCTTCCATACAGCAAGTTTCTCTCTTTCCGCAAAAATTTCTTGCAGCAGGTAAAAGGAATCTTTTTTTTCCTCTTGCTACTTGGTTGAAACATTGTCACATAGGTAGTATTTTCTCCAGAAAAAAATATTTAGCAAGATATTGAGAGTTTTGTCTGAAATATCTGATATCTATAGGAGAGATGGACTATGTGGGGTTATATTTCCTAATCATTTTTGCAGAAACAAGCATGATTCTGATACTCGCTGTGCATCCAATCCCACACTTTAAAAAATCCTTCAGTTGAAGTGCTGTTAACGAGTATATCTATTGCCATGGAATGTTTCTCCCACCTTCTTCCTTCAGCGACATGTCTCACAAAGAATATTAACTGGAATTAGAGGATAAATGAATGCCTGCAGCAAACAAAATTTTTCATATAGCTCCCTTGTTTTATAAAGTCTTAACTGAGATACTTTCATCCTGATCCTGGGACTTGTACTTGTCTAAACAGCCCTGTTGAGACAGTTGAACTATTCCGATGAGAAAGAGCTGCACGATGAGGTCTTGTTTCTTGTGTATTATGTGCCTAACTTGGAATTCATCACAGTAGGAAAAAAAAACCCCAACCATACACAGAGACAAATGCTTAAATTGAAGCTAAGTGGGATGGTGCCCACTCTTTTCAGTGGTTCCTAGCAACCGGAAGAGAAACAATAGCAATACACTAAAATGCAAGAAGTCTCCCCTCAACATGAGGAAGAACTTCTCTACATTGAGGGTGGCAGAGCACTGGAACAGGCTGCCCAAGAAGGTTGTGGAGTCTCCTTCTCTGGAGATATTCAAAACTGGCTTGGACACGTTCCTGTGCCACCTGCTCTAGGTGTTCCTGCTTTGGCAGCATGGTTGGATTAGATGATCTCCAGAGGTCCCTTTCAACTTCAACCAGCCTGTGATTCTGTAAGTAGTATGGAAAGTATGGAAATTAGGGCTAACTACAGGCACAAGGCTGAGCACAAAAGCTACCCTAGGCCCTAAAGCAGTGGCAATAATGAAGATGTGAGATAGCACTCTGAGCCAAGTTTCAAAGCAATAAACACAGATAAACAAATTTGTGACTCCTTCAACAGACTAATGTGCTTCTTTTTTCTTTTTTTAATAATGCATATTTGAAATAATAAATCTCAGAAAATATCAATACAGTCTGGAACTTGAATGATTGAAATATACAACTTATATATTACTCTCTATTTAAAATATATACCATTATGATATCAGTATTCTAGGCACCTCAGCACTTGGGACTTTTTTTCCACTTCAGAAATGCATAAGTGAAAATTCTCAATTCATATCACCATAATTCATCTTCTCGGTGATGAAAGGCCCTAGGAAGGGTCTATTGAAGTTGTTATAATAAGCTGTATATGCAGCTAATCTGTAAAGAACACAGTTTATGTTATTACATTTTGACTTATTAATTATGTCTTGAATTGATGACTTGCTTTCAAATTAATCAATATATATACAGTGCCTCATACTAAAATTGTTTGACTTCTATGAGTTGTCCTGTGAGAAGACTCTGTTGAAGCATTGGAGGATTTGGTTATAAATTCTGGGGAGCAAAATGGAATTCCTTCCCGTTTGTTGTGGGTGATCAAACAATGTAAATATAGTGCTCTTGAGTAAGAACATTGATAATGCAGTAGTGTGATAACTGCTAGTAAATATTGGTTTTTAATTAACTCTTGTAAATTAATGTATGAGTGAATGTAAGCAATATTTGAAAATATGATGTTACAAAAATTATGATGTGGCATTACCTTTCCGTTTCATCAAAGGAATATTTAAGTTTTGGAATAAAACAACAACAGATAATTCATGCACAATGTTTTCAAGATAAAAAGCATATAGGTAATATATAGATATATATAGGTAAAGAATGAATGGTTTAGTACGGAGAGATTTTAACCCTTTTAATTCAAGAGTATATATCTCCTTTCTTGCAGCAGTGGCTATAAATGTGTTTGTTTTTTCACTAAATTTAGACTGGCAGCAAACATTTATGTGAATTACTGAGTCTGACATCTAATTAACACAGTCTTTACAGGTTTAATGAGCAGTGATAAATTTCTATCCTTTCTTTGGCACATTTTAATTAGTTGTAATTATGAGTGGAGTGACCTGAAAAGCTTGTTGTCCCATGGATTCATCATAAATTTGTGTAATTTATATATGTAGGGAAAGAATGAGGTTTTTACAGAATTGAAAAACTAAAGGTTATTTAAACCATTGCATCAGTCATATCCTGTAAAACTCAGGTAAGCAAAATATTGGACATAAATGTTTGACTACACTGCAGGTGATGCTTCATGAATTAAATTTATTCTTTTTTTTTTGTCTGAAAAATAAGTAAGCATTGAAATATACTTTGGTTATGACTGAAACACTGACTGCTAACATTCATCTTTAGTGACGGATTTTCAAGAAGAGAGTGTATGTGTTAAATACTTACAAAGTATTTTAGCACTGAATCGTTGCTGAAGTCAAATGCAAAGAAATGAAAATATAAGCTTAATTAAGATGACAACACAAGTGCAAAGCATTCTTACTAAAGCCATCCTGAAAAACTAAAGAAGAATAAAACTTTACAACAGTCAATACTATTCTTCCTTCACAGGGATTTTTGTAGTCTCTAGAGAGACACATGAAAGAACTCTCAATAAGGCTAATAAAAATTTACATGCTAATGTAGCGTATGAAAGTACCTGAAAGGTTCAGCCATTAAAATAAATGTGTATTTCATAAATACTGTAAAAATCAAACATGCTAACATTTTATAAAGATCTCAGGCATGAGCCTCACTTTGATTAAAATGATATGATTTCATAAAATGGGACTGCATGTAGCATTTCTCTCCTGTAAACCTGATATTTCACTTGTATGAGTAACAATGGCTGATAAAGGACTTTGTACTGAGTCAGGGTTAAAATTATTTGAGGCTTAAACTTGTGAAGTACTATACTCTTTTGGAGCTGATGGGTATCTGAGACATATGGCACCTTGCGATAGTTGTTTGATAGAGTTATGAGAAAGGGAGCAAAAGAAATCTCACCTGTTAATACAGTTATAAAAACATGAGTATTCTCTATTAATGGTGACTAAAATATTCATATTCAGAAGTCAGAACAACATCTGAGTCTATCTGTGTGTATGATTTGGGCTCAAATACTCTTTCCTGTGAGTGCCAAAGCATTGAACAAATTCCTAGTTTCTACATTAGCAACAAACTGGTGATTCCTTTAGCATCTTTCGTTATTTTCATTTGGGACAGCACAGCTTTGGACAGTGTCTGCTGAAGAACATATTTTATGGTAAAATTACTGAACAAGGATCTCCTGTTGAACCTCCATCTCATGCATAGCAGCCTATGAATGGCAGGGGTTGAGGGAGCAGTAGAAAATACCTTGGCCTTTTCTTCCTAATCTGTATATCCCTGTGACTATGGATTTTGATCGTTTGAAAGTTTTCTGTGATCTAAACTGTGGTAGCCTCAGTAAATCCAGATTGTAATTGGACTAACCTGAGGTGAAATATATAAGTACAGAACTCAAAGTGGAAGAACAGCCACAATAAAAAGAAAAAGGGACTAAAAGTTTAAACAATACATGGACTGGAAAGTTTAACAAGTTTGGAAAGATAATTTTTCCTCAGAGAATCTTTTGATGATAATTTTAAAACAAAGTTAATCTCTATCAAGCTCAGGTCTCAGTTTGTTGTAGTACCTTATTTTAATGAACTCTTTATTCAGTTCTTTCATAGTGCTTACTAGCCCTGTTGGCCTTCATTTTCACTGCATTTTTTCTACTCCTTTTATGAAAGATAAAGGAAATTGCTCACAATTACTTTGCATAATGATTGATGACAGTGTCTTGTTTAATCACTTTTTAATGTTTTTGTCTGCCTGTTGAGCTACACAAGGAAAGTGTCTGTTGGGCAGACTGTAATTGCAAGTGCAGACAACTCCTTTTTTTTTTTTTTTTTTTTAATGATAAGAAAGGTTTGTTTCCTGGACTGTTGCTTTATTTGGCTAGATAGGAAAAAAGATAGTTTCTGTCAGGCTGCTTGAGAGCCTAGACTACACTTGATCAGGAGGATATTTTGTTTTTCACATTCATCCTAAATTTTGTTCTTTGGGTATGGTTTGTGCATTCTTAGAAAATAAAAACAATTTATTAATAGCAGAGTACTTCTTTGCTAATTACCATTAGATGCTCCTTGGAAGGCAGGAAAACTGTGACCTCATATTTTACCAACTTACACTTTTGTGGTCTCACAAGGCATTTTAGAGGATCTGGTCCATGTTAGCCAACAATACCATATCATTCCAAAGACTGTTTGCTCCCCCAGTAAATTTGATCTGCAGAGCTTGAGAGTTTGATCTGTAGCCTTTCCTTTCATGTCATTTATTTTGTTTAACGAATCAAAGCAACTTCAGCTTTCACTTAATTTAAAGTCAGTTTTTCTTCTACAGCAGCACTATTCTACAAAAAGATTAAATCAGGTGTAAGTATTTTTGGTGTGGCATTTTGAAATGAAACTATGAAGACATAAATGAGAGCCTCAGCAGATGAATGTCAGACATGAGTACTGTTTCTGAGATTGAACATTAACTTCTCCCAGTAACACCTTTGAGTGCAAAGAAATTAGTGTTTAGTGTGTCAGTTTCTTGAGCTGGCTTCATTTTATCTCCTGCTAAACTCATCAGGAACAAAAGTATGAAATAAAATATTATGAGATTCAAAGTGAAAATTATCCAGCCTCTGAGTTGGACACAGATCTTGGAATAATTGTATTTCCTCAAGTACTGCTGCTCATATCTTTTCTATTGCTCTTGCTATTTCTACTGTCATCAAGGACAAAAATAGTTGAGTCCTAAATCTTCACTCTATATATGAACAGAGATAATAAAAACTCCTTGGACTCCATTTGGGGACATAAATTGACCTTGTAAATCCTGTCAAAAGTGCTCTGTAAACGGGGAAGGAACAATGACAGAGGATGCACATCATTGTCCTTACTAAATCTATGGAGACTACTTAGGAACGATAATGATGACACACATTAACTCTGACAGGTATCACTTCCAAACAGTGAAAGTTTGTTTTGGGGAAGTTTCTAGTACATTTCTAGCTCAATGCATTGTGTGATGGGCCTGGCTATTCTGTTTGGTACTGGCTACGCCCAAAAATTTACTGGGCAAGTAAATACTTCTGCTTTTGCAACCATGAAAATGGAAGATGTTGTCTAAATGGTGCATGGACTGAATTTAAGTGTTGTGTGTAATAATGAGTTCAAATAAGTTAGTTTGCAGCACTGCAGGAAATTAAAAGGAACATCATTTAGCAAACACAAATTACCCATCTATGCACACTATTTTTCTGGATTTGATTGGGTTTAAATCAAACTTGTTTTAGTATAAGGATGAATTAATGAAATGAACCTTTCCACTTAAAAACGGCCAGACCAAGCCAGACCAGTTAAGTCAGTGAAATGATGAAGAGGATAGCCATATATTTAATATTAGAAAAGGAGCACCTTATATGTACTCTACTGCATATTTATTGCTTATTAAAAAGTTGCATGAGACCTCGTTCTTAAAGGTATTTATTCAGCTGTTCAGAGTCTAACTGACTTAATCAAAATTTCATTTGCAATGGGTGAGACTGAAAGTTAAAGCTACTAAAGGATTTAGGTGCTTTAGAGTCTGTTTTAGGCATTTAAGTCCAAATTGTTAGTCAGAAATCCTAAACTTATTGATGCTATGGCTCAGGGCAATTTTAAAGTATTTAGATTCCTTCTTGATTAGTTTAAATATCTCTCTTTGACTGTACAAAAAATAGTCCCAGCATTGGTTAAGCCCTAGCAGAATCCAGTAAGCAGGTGACAGTCCTCTTAAATTTTCTGCAGGCCCAATTATTACACCTTTTAATCACAGACAACTTGTTCCTCAGGAAATACAGCTGTAGTTATTCTGTTTCAGGGGAAGGTCTGTGCTGATGTGTTTCATGAAACGAACTATTGTACAGATTATTTGTCCAGAAAATAGGAAAGCCAGTGAAAATCTTAGTTCTGAGGAGTTCTACACTAATTGGAGATAATTTTCTTTACTCCACCTTCAAGCATATTTTATATGGGAAATGTTTTCTTGTCTTGGATCTCAATTATATTTTTTTTTTCCTTCTCATTCTCCCTATTTATTGGCTTTGTGGATCTCCCTGTGTCAAGCTGTAGATTTATGATCATCACAGTTGTAAAGGTTGCTGTACCTGGTTGTACTGCACCATCTTCAGTGATGGTTCCCTGTCTCTCACTGACTTTTCTATTACTGCTGTTTCCTTGCAGTTTTGTATAGAAAAGAAATACACTGACATGCAGGTTTTGTCTGGGATAGTTAATTTTCTTCATAGTAGCTAGTATGGGCTAGGGTTTGGGTTTGTGCTGGAAACAGCGTTGATAATTCTGGCATGTTTTAGTTGTTGCTGAGCAGTGCTTACACAGAGTCAAGGCCTTTTGTTCTTACCCCACTCCACCAGTAAGGAGGCTGGGAGTGCAGGAGAAGTTGAGCATGTAAGGCTGGGGGAAGAAGAAGGAAGTGGGGATGTTTGGAGTGATGTTGTTTGTCTTCCCAAGTAAACATTATGTGTAACGAAGCCCTGCTTTCGTGGAGATGGGTGAGCACCTCCCTGCCAATTGGAAGTAGTGAATGAATTCCTTGTTTGTTTTTTTTTTCTTACATACACAGCTTTTGCTTTACCTATTAAACTGTCTTTATCTCAACCCACAAGTTTATTTACTGTCACCCTTCCAGGTCTCTCCCCCATCACATCTTGGGGCAGTAAAAGAGGAGCTGAGTGGTGCTTATTTGCCAGCTGGGGTTAAACCTGTATTTAGACACCTGAAGTAATGTGGTAAGACATTTTAGTGTCATGGTAGGTGTAAAGCTAAATTCACTGTACTAGCATTCTTTCTCTGCAGTAGATGAATAAGTAAAATGTCACTCAAACCAAATGAAGAGCAGTTCACCGTGATCTGCATTAAGATGTTTGGAATGCTAGCTGAGTCCAAAGTAGCAAAAGCTAAATCAAGTCAGAACTAGAGGGACAGCTAAAGGAAGGCTAGACTAGGGAACCGAACTGCTACTGAAGAAGAAAATTGGATAGACTGAGAGGAAGACAGCTTGCACAATTTTTTCACTGTCATCAGAACTGGTTTTATATGCTATGCAATACTGCTTGATTAGGGTACAAATATTACTGTAAGGAGATGCATAAACTGCCTCTCAATGACCTGTCGGGAATGAGGTTAAAGGAATGGCTTATGTATTCCCATTAAACACTTTTGTCCTCCTCCCACATAGAGTAACTAAATACAACCCCCCAAATTACTTTTGGGGATATAGGGTTTATTCATAGTGCTAAATGTTGCTTAGTGCTCTATAAATAGGCTCAGGTGAAGAACAGAATCAAAGAATCATAGGATAACTAGTTGGAAGAGACCTCAAGGATCTACTGGTCCAACCTTTAGGATCACCTTGTCCAACCTTAATAGGTAATTTGGTATACAGTACAGTGAAAAATATAGAGAGAGCCTACCATGGTTCTCCAGAGTTATTAATGCAAAAGTAATTAAATTGCTTATGTAGGAAAATTTGATTATATTATGCTGAATAATAAGTGTTCAGCTGGGTTTGGAACAGTCAGAGTGAATATTTTTCTGGATGTAAGATTATCTTTTCCCAAAACCCACAAGTGTTCTTTCTTGCATGTAAATATTTTCAATCTTTAATGGTGCTTAAATTAGATTTTATTTATACTTAAATCAGTATATTGGAGAATTGTCTGAAATCCACTCAGAAGTGCATTTCAATGGAATTATTTTTTTCTAAAGTTTTAATAATACTATGTTAGGGGCACCAGCATGAACTGGAGAAATTTAAAAGATTTAAGGTGTAGAATTGTTATCTTTTTTTTTTTTTTTTTTTAAAACTTTCCATTTTAACCATTGTGTCTGGCTCTCATCCCATTAAGTTTTTTGCAGTTGATCAAAGTAGGAGTTAATTTAATGTGTTAATAACAATGCATCATCACTCCAGAGGCTTACCATCAAGGAGTTGATGCCAACCTTATGAAGTTTAACCATGACAAGTGCAAGGTCCTACACCTGGGTCAGAGCAATACCAGGCACAGCTACAGGTTGGGCAGAGAAGAGATTCAGAGCAGCCCTGTGGAGAAGGACTTGGGGGTGTTGGTTGAT